>VXAA01000662.1:36598-60152 GCA_013399115.1 Anseranas semipalmata
TTTTTTTTTTTTTTTTTGTTGCTGTTGTTTCCTTGTGTGTGTCAGCAGAAGGGAAAGTTGCTATTCATGGCCGTCAAATTAGTGGAAGGATATTGGACTAGAAAACTCCTCACGGCAGAGCTGATTCCTTGTTTCATTCAGGAAATTGATCCTGGTCTTAAGAGGCACTTCACCTTCAGCAAAGCACTTTGCTTCTGCCGGGGTGTGTGCATCTTCTCAGTGGAAGGGACAAAAAGACCCAGAGGTGCGGTTGTCAGCTGGGAGGAGAAAAGTGTGGCTGCAGTGGGAATTTTTAGACCTTTTCGGATTCACTTTTTTGTAAGGGGCCTATATTACTGTTCTGAGGTTTTGCAGCATTTGAAAAGGAAAGGTGGCTTTTGAAACTTGAAATGTACTTACCACCAAAGACATGAATGTGATGTCTAAGCTGCTGAAAGCCAGCTGTTCTCTTAAATATCTTTGTTACGCAGATCAGCTGTTTGGATGTCACCTGGTAAACTTTGCTAATATTAGTTGATGTTGCTTGCCGTCCTTACGTTGCAAAGCCTTTACTTGGAATCACGCTAAAACTAAAAATAATGTTTAAGATGCACATGGGGCCAACTCCTGTTGGAAAATATTGTTAGAAGGAGTAATGGGCGATGTGCGTGTGGGCGGGTAACTCAGCCCCTGCCGAGGCTTTGGGTTTGGAGAGGCTGGAACGAGCGACGGGAGGATCAGTGCCAGAGTCCCCACGTCAGCTGCCCTGGGGTGGGCTTGCATGCGCGGACGGTGCCGCTGTGCTTGCTTGCCCCGAGTGGTTATGTGCGTGTGGTGCGTCTGCGCGAGCTGGGGAGCAGGTACCGTGGCTGCGTGGTGGTGCCGGGGAGGGTTAGGTTGGGTGTCAGGGCGAATTTCCTCACGGAAGGGGTGGTTAGGCGTTGGAACAGGCTGCCCAGGGAGGCGGTGCAGTCCCCATCCCTGGAGGTATTTAAGAGACGTGTTGACGTAGCGCTTGGGGATGTGGTTTGGTGGTGGATTTGGTAGTGGTAGGTTGATGGTTGGACTTGATGATCTGGAGTCTTCTCCAGCCTCAGTGATTCTGTGACTGTAATTCTACACGTAATTCTGGCATGCCTGGAGATAGGCGCGGGTCTTCTGGTTTGTGTCACAGTGATGCCTGCAGCGCTTTATAAACTTGTAAAATAGAGCAAGAGGCAAATACAGCTCCTTCCCAAGCAAAGTGCATCTGGTATGTGGATGGTTTACGTGTGTTTTGATTGATTTAAGTAGATTAAAAACAAAAACAACAACAACAATAAAACACCCTAAAACTATATTTGAATTTGGTTAAAGTGCAGCGTTCATAAGTAGGTATGTGGCTTGGTGGTACTTCTTGGTTAGGATTAGCACACTATTGTAAACCTGCAGTATGTTACTGTGCATATTTGATGTGTAGAAATAGTTTATCTTGGACACTAAATTGTAATTACCTTTAGTATCTCGGAATTATTTATTATAATGTTGGTGTGTTGTTTTTGCTAGTTTTGAATTAAAATGGAAGACAGAAGGCTTTGTTTTTTATATAAAGTAGTAGTATTCTGAATGGATCCTGGTAATCGTGGAATTAGAGTTAGCAAACATACATTGAATGCTTATTTCAAGAAGTTAGTAAAAATAAATTGCACACTTACAGGACTGCTTTGGGAAATAAATGCAAATGTACTTTTTTGTAACAGTTGATTATTTTCAGGTAATGTGCACTTTTCTTTTAAATCATGCTCTGTGACTACCTCTTCTCTATCACTTTTTGATTTCACTTTGACTTGCTTTAGTAAATTAATAAATATGTAGTGCTTATGTAAACTGGAAATGATAATTTTATGGCATGAAATTGTTCTATGCTATAAATGTACCGTATAAAGTTGTTTTGGAAGTGTGCTTTTTAGGTGCTGTTAACACCAACCAGTTCAAGCAAATGCCAGCAAATATTAATTGTTTTTTCCCGCCCGAGTTAAGTATTTAAAGATAGTGTCAGACTGTATTTTCAGGAGAAATAATAAAATAAAGTGAATATGTGGGTCTTTAAATTGTAGTCCTAGCTGCACAAACTACTTTATCCTTGTTTATACTGGCATATCTCAAATGTAGAATAGGCAGGAGCACAGGAATGAAAATTCTGAACCGTCTCTACAGTACAAAGATCTGTTTAATAATAGGAAGAAGACCGAAGATAAACGTTTAATTTTGAAATGCACGCTCTGCTTTGCAACATCTGCTTATGAAATAATCTAAATTACGTTTTTGGTCTAATCCATCAAGATACCAATTACTGTCAGTATCTGTTGATTTGTACTGGATGGTCTCCTGGAATGGATCCTTCAGCTGTCAGAAGGACTGAGAGTTTGGGGGCCCACACAGAAAAACTTGGTGCAGAGCCATGGTGTGGCTGGTAATTGAGTTGGTTTGCAAACTTACCCGTCTTTTGTTAGGTAAAAGTTGTGAAGTGCCTAGAAAGCGGGCAAGAAATTATCTGCACCTCCTGCTATACTTCCTTAGGTTTGCCAGCTCCAAATTAAAGATGAATTCAGGTATTTCATCAAAATGAAAAGTGTTAGATGCGAGTGTGTGTATATGAGTGGTAACAAACACTTTTCTTCTCTGTTGCCTTTTCTGCTAGTGTCACTCCACAGGCATTAGTGAAGATGCCGTGGATTTGCAGCTGAAAAGCAATTCAGGTTTAATATCTTGTACAATTTTTATTAGTCTGTCTCATTTTGCAACTGATATATCCATCTCAGTTCATGAGTAATAACAGATAGTTGGTAATTCAATGTGCAGTACAGTCTCAGTTCAGAGAAATGAAATGTCACCAGAAATTACAGCTATATGTATATATGCCTGTGCACTAGCCTGGTTCATGTCCTGGCAGTTCCCTCTGATGTCTGCATGACTCTTCTGTATGTTAATGACAATGCTACAACACTTGCCTTTTCATGTCCGTCTGAAGTCAACGTCCCAGGCACACCACATAAAACCATTTGAGCCTTGAGCTACTTCTTTCCAAGATGAAATTTCTACCGAAGAAAAGTTAGGCAGCACGGCAGATTTTGTACTCTCCCTACATCACACAGGGATTATGCTTAAAGAGGGGTGTAGGGACTGGCATTCTGTGACAGAAATTTCACAGACATAATGTAGAGAGGAATGTTTGCCTTGTCACAAAAAAGGTTAAAATGAGAAGTTGCTTAATAAGCATGCTACTAAACATGACTGTGAACATTGCAAATCCTTGGAAAAACTGTGCTCAATTTACAAAAAGAAAAACAAAAACCACTAAACCTTTTTATATTCAGTTTTGGTGCTCCTGCAGCCCTTTTTTTTCACCCACAACATTTATGGGCAAAATTAAATCCACATGCGCGCAGAATCTTTTTGAGCCAGGGTTGTTGGCTTTGTGGGTTTTTTTTTTGTTTGTTTGTTTATTTGCTGTTTGTTTCTGAGAAAGACTTTAAATCTTTTTCTGCCAATAGCATTGCAGCTTTTTTTTCTTATTTTTTTTACCTCAGGTGTTTGAGGTGGTCTGTCATGGCATCTGATTCATATTAGAAGTTCAGGTGAAGATGTATCACCTAAATGTAAGATTTGTTGGTGTGAATGTGAGGCAAGTTATGGCTGGGATAAAGAGAAGGTGGACTACCAGAGAGCATGTTAAGGAGTTTGCAGTGAGAATTCTGTTTGCATGAATATTCTGATATGATGGTGCTGCTTTCTTCCATCTTTGTTTTTCTGGGTTGGTTTGTTTGTTTTTATTGTGTTGTGGTTTTTTTTTTTTTTAACACCTTCTGGTTGCACTTACTTATACTTGTTCTAAAATATTTTTTTCTTCTTTGCGTATGTGAGGAACAATAAATACCCACTTGGATGTTAGAGTTCCTTGAATGTGGAAAACATTTTCCATTCTTGGGGGGAAAAATATTGTTGTCCTTATGGTCTGACAACTAAACTTTCTTTCAGAAGTTATTTGATGTGTAATGTAGAGCAAAGAATGAATACTTTCCTCTATTTAAGGATAGAAGCAGGAAGTGGTTTTTGACGTAGGAAGTCACAGGTATTTTAAGAAGCGCTTTGAGCAGGTGCAGCGCACAGCACTTCTGTTTCCCAGGCTTCTCAGAGGCACACACGTGCTGCAAATATTCGTTCCTAAAACACTCTTTCCTAGATCTTCCCTGTGGAGAGCCCGGTACCCCAGCTCCGACCTCAGGGTGCCATGGCCACCTCCGCGGGCCCTTGGCAGCGGGGACATGGGCAGAGGTGGCACCTGGTCAGGCTGCCGGTGGCCCAGCGCGCCGAGGCATTTCCCCAATTTCTCTTGTAGTGACGGGGGCTCTGCGTCCGCGCGGGTATTGGCGGCTGCGTTGTCCGGCAGCTGAGGCGGTGTTCTTGGGGATTGTCATGCGGAGGGGTGCGAACACGCTGTCATCACCAGCCTTCGGTGAAATGCCCAAATGTGTCACAGCTCCTACCTCGGAGCGTTTGGGCTTGGTCACCAAAAATGGGAAGCGGTGAGCTTGGAAGGGGACACGCTCCGTCGCCTTAATTGCATAGAAATCGGGAAAGTTCGCTCCAGTCTTCGGTTCAGTTTTCATTCTTTTATATAATGTACACACCTGTAGCACAAGGGGCTTCCACCGTATGCAGCTGTACCGTAAAGATCACTACTTACACTGTTAAAGGGGCACTGCAGATTGTGTGGGGCTTCTCCCTGTGAATAAGGGAATTGCGCTTTCCTCTTATGCTACTACTGATGTGTGCTCCAGGGTACCTTTTTTCAGAAGGAGGACAGGAGGAAGGTTGTTAGTTATTATTTAAATAAATATATTTTCTGTTAAATAATATATTTTCTGTCAATCGGTGTGTTGAGTCATAGAGCTAAATATGAATTCTGTGATTTTTGTTTTTTGAACACCTCCCAGTCTGTGTACTTGGAAAATTGCCTGTTAGAAAAACTTAAATAGCCTGAAAGTCATACAGAATATCTGTTCACACGCCTGTCGTTTGTACGGGAGCCTGGGGGCAGAGTGCAGGACTGCCGCGCACAGCCAGCAATAACCGCGCCAGGGAAGCGGCCGGGGCTTCTGTCAATGCGGCCGGACCCGTGCAAGGAACTGCGGCACAAGAGCTGGAAGCGTTTGCTGCCTCTTTGCACCACAGCTGAAAACCCTCCCCTCTTATCCCCTTTAGCAGCCGGGGCACGTTCAGGTTTCACGGTGAAGATGTTGGAGGCTTACATCTGCAGTCTGCTTGGGTTCTTGCTCCACCAAGATTTGTCTCTTGGGCATGTGGATGCTTCTGCATTCATTAAGAGCATGTGCAACTCATTGCAGGATCTGAATTGTGGTTTTTTGTACCTACAGGTCAACATTTCCATGTGCTTTTTATTCCCCCTCACATAACCTGTTTGTTTGCCTGTTTGTGGTGTGTGCAGGCTTTCTATAGATCTTCCGTGTGGCATCTTTTTTTTCCTGTTTGTGAGCTGATACAGCAGCAAGCCGTGCACAAGTTAAGAGGTATCTTGTGGAAGCAGTTTTGGTGCAGATTTAGTACTAGTAGGTTATTGAGCCTTTTGGCACTGAACCCCATGAGTCTGTGATACTTATGGTTTATCTGTGGTTTTGAGCAAGGTTACATAAAGTGGATATGACATATAATATGATATACGATGTGATATATGATATGATATGATATGAAAACTGTTTTTGCAAATGATTTTAGGTTGAATACTGGTTGCACTTCTGAGCAGCTCCAGAAATTCCTGATGGTTTTTGGAGGCATAGGAATGGATGCTTCTAGCCACTGGTACGAAAGGTGTGTTGAAAGTAAGAAATCTGTGACTGTGCTTATGAAGTAGCAAAGCAGCAAACTGTGGCACATGCTGTAGCAGCGTATTTCAAAAAAGTGGGAGAGAGGATACACTTGATGTTGTTCTTGGTAGGTGCCTGTTGGAGTTGGACTGAAAAAGTGAGGGGGACACACCCTGAAAAATACTCCCTTCTTCATTAGAATGTAATTTTAGTTTTAAAACATTGGCAGTCTTTTGTGCCGGTAGGGTCTTTCACTTGTTGTGTAATATTTTGGATGGTCATCCATGATGCTACGCCATAGATGTGCATATATAAATCATTGCTTAAGCCAGTAATCCGCAACAGTTCTGGATTAAGGAGATGTTAAAAGGACCTTTTTTTTTTTCCTTTCTCTAATTTTAAATTAAATCTAATGGTGGGAGAAATTCAGTCATCCTGAATGACCCTGAATTTGGGGTTGTTTACATTCTGAAACCTGCACTTGAATTCTCAGGATAAATTTTCCCAGTCTGTAAATTCATAGTATGCTGGTTATTTCCTAGTTTGGAAAAATTGATATCCTTTTTATTTTTTTTCTTTTACTTTTTATGACATAGAACTTATTGATCCTGCTTTTATACAGTGTGATACCAAAAGTAGTAATAGTGGAGAATTTCCGTATTAAGGAAAAAATTAATTAAAGGACTTGCTGCATTTTGGCTGTTTTTATTAAAAAGGAGATAGTGAATATGAAGAACCAGGGAAGACCTATGAGAACAGTGAATACGGTAAAAATGATGTAACTCGCAGGTGACACCAAGCTGTGGGGACCAGCCAGTGTGCTGGAGGGCCGCTGTGCTGCTCGGGGGCACCTTGACCAGCTGGGGAAAGGGGGACCTCACGGCATTCAATGAAAGGTGAATGCGGAGCCTTGTGGGGAGAGGTGGGGGGAGCCAGCGTCGTTCAGGCTCAGGCGAGGTCCCGGTGGTGTCTGCCCTCTCTCATGGGAGGACACAGGAAGGAGGGAGCCAGACTCTTGCATGCTGGTGGGACAAGAGGCTGGTGACAGGACTCAGGCTGGAATGCTTGAATTTCTGGTTAGATGTTAGGGACAAATATTTTTGACCCTGGGGGTGTTGAGGCAGAGGAGCAGGCACCCAGAGACACTACGGGATTCCTGTCCGTGGAGATGCTCAAGAGTCACCTGGATGCGGCCCTGTGCGGCGAGCTGTGCCGTGGGCCTGCTCTGGGCAGGGGTCGGACCAAGCGACCTCCTGCGGTCGGTCTCTTGCCACCAGAGCTGCTCCTCAGGTTGGTCTCTTGCCACCAGAGCTGCTCCTCAGGCTGCAGCGATTGCGGCCTTTTGCCTCAGGCGCTGCGGGTGGAGAAGTAACAGGCATGTAGGGCTGTTCTAGCTGCAGGTGGCCAGAGGCCATGATGGGAACTCGCTTTGCTGAGGCGTACAGGTGCCACCTCTGTCATGCTAGGTGTTTTTTTTCGAGCTTGAGTTTTTCCTTGTGATCATCTTAACACACCTTTCCCACACGCCCCGGAACACCTTATGAGATGCATAATTTGTGTATAAATGCTTTTGAGTAAAACATAAATAGCTGTTTGTATTTAGAGGATTGCTGAAGGCAGAGCCACATTCCTTTAGCACTTCTTCCTAACTTGTGTGCTTTCTGTTTTATGTACGAGCATGTGTTTTCTTCTCTTAGACAAAAGCGTGCACCTCAATTTTTTTTTTCATTCTTACAGGTGTAGGGGATGTTGAGTCTGGTCTTTGCTGTCATACTGGGTGTGCTTCCTCGGAAGGTGCCAGCTAAATGCATCAAGGAATGTCTTGTTTGGTAATGGAAGGTGTTTTTTTGAAGTTTGTAAGGTGTGTGAGTAAAATAAGTAAAAAATAAACGAAATACGTAGAAGTCATTCACTGACATAGTTTCATGTTTGTCTGTTAGCCTTTACCTCACCAATATTTGTGATGTGGTGAATCTACTAGAGCACAAATCATCTGTATTGTGTTCGAGGAAACATGGTGCAAGCAAGAATTCTGTCTGTAACACAGAACATGAGCATAGCAAAGAGCAAAAACATGTGGTATGTGACCTCCTCAGGCTGCTTTCTCATGTAAATGTAAAGCTGGCATTCAGTGTAAAGCTGCCTGCTTGCTCTTTTAGTCCTGTTTCTGTGTAAATAGCTTCTGAGTTGTTCAGGGGAGGCTTTGAAATATTCAGCTTGTAAGAAATCGGTGGTCAAGCAGCAAATAGCCGGCATGGCACACCGTGACAGGGCTGACAGCCGCAGGCATGGGTGGCTTCCAGGCAGGGCATGGGGGGCCAAGGGAATCACAGGGAACTGTGGGGACGTGGGGGGAGCCGGGTTATTGCAGGGAGGGAGCACAGAAATACGGAGCAGAGACCCACAGAAACTGGGCTTCATCGGCTCTGCTGCTCGTGTAATTACTGATTTGTAATGAGGATCGCTCTTAAAACAACTGTGTTATGAAAGAGAATTTTAAGAGTTAACGAGTTGCCCATATTGCTATGGATAGTTTAATGTGGATTAACTGCAGTGTCACCTGTACCTCTTGTTCACCAGCTGCACAGAGGCTGTGTGGCACAGGGGGAAGTGAGGCCGAAAGAGGAAACCAGAATTTTCTGGAGTTCCTGAATCTCCAGCTAGGTTGGGGCAAAAGTGACCTTAAAGTGTTTTAAAGCAAAGACTTGTGCCGTTTGTCCCATTTATTTTTCTTTTGTATAATTTTTCCATGTTAGGTCAAGTATTTGTTTCCTATTGGTTATTTATTTTGTTTTGGTGCATTTTTTGGATGTTGCATTTTCTGTGTGGGACTGACAGGAGGAATGTCTCTGGTATCTTAGTTCTTCCTTAGGTGTGTGTTTCTCCCTCTTCTGCTGTTTTACCTTTCTGTTTTTTTTCCCCTCAAGTTTAGTAGTGACAAACAGAGCAGTGGCAAAGAAGTCTGACAGTCTGCATCAAAAGGCAAGACATAGGAAATCATCCTAGCATTGAACATGGCTGTAGGAGAGCTTCGCTCTCAAGGCAGCGTGTCCAGTTTTGGAGGCCTTTTACATCTGAAGGGATACACAAATTCAGAGGAATTGTCCAGCAAAGAGATAATCAAAATGATTTTCTATTTAGAGCTTGAATTTACACAATTTGGAGAAGAAATGCTGGCCTAGGATAACCAGTAAAGATTTTGTGTACTCTGTAGACAGCGGTAGGTGCAAATACTTAAATACCACTTGTGTTTACTACAGTGAGATGACATTGTTGACTGCCTGTGTACTGAGAAGCTTTGACGTTGTCCGGCATCTCTGGAGTTACTGTGTAGGTTTTGTCTGTGCTAGAAATTAACAGTGTTAATTTAATCAGTGTAGCTAAAGTGACAAAGATGCTCTTCTCAAAGATGAAAGTGGCTTTGAATTGCTTATTCTGGGAGAGTTTGTCCTGTTCTGAGAAACAGGATAAGCCATCAATAAGAACATTTTGATCTGTTAACACAGAGTTATGGACATGGTGTACCTGGAGCTTCTCCACTGCTCACCAATATACTTGCCTGTGCTCGTGTGTAGGACACCAGCTCAGAAGACCTTGAAATCTGAAGTTGCTTAGTTACATTTTGTACCGAAATGAAATTTCCAGCATTGTTGGGAGCATGTAGTACTTTCTGGGAGTTCTTAAGCCTCCTTGTCCTGCAGCCCATGTCATGAATTTATGAGGTGGTTTCCTACAAAACATTTGTTGCTTGTTTCTTTCTTTCCTTTTATCTTGCTTTGCCTAACTTCTGCTGTTTTGGTTTTGTTGACCCTTGTGTTCAAAACTTATGTGCAATTCATTTGACAAGTCATGCTGGAGCTACCTGCATTCGTATCCAGGCTTTCTGGGCTTTTTCCTGGCTTTTGCTCCCTCCCAATTCAATTAAGCTTGTCCTTTTCAAGGCAATTGCTAAAGGAACAAATTTCAAAGTGTAAGAAAAATGCTATGGTGGGCTGAGCCACACCTATTGCAGATTATGATGTCCATCATTCTTTGAGGCTGCTGGAGCTGTTTGTTTCATCATAGGAGAAGCGGTGTTGACACAGGAGACCGATCATGTAGGAGAGGGGACACCCGTGCCTGTGGGTGTCTGTGTTCTCCAGGGCTGTACTGAGGTCCTGATGGGACATACAGCTTGCAGGCTGAGGCTGAAAAAACATCTCTGCGAGGACACATTTCTGGAATGTGAAAGTGATTCTGAGCTCTGGTAAACAAAAAGCTGTCTTGCTCCAACTGCTTGGAGTCCCTGTGAGCACTTTGTACTAAAACTCTGGCGAAACTGGGCTTAAAACTTTGTATTTATGGCGTTAATAAGGAAGGCTTTTGCATGTGAAGAAAACTGCTATTGTTACGAATTTATGACTTGCAAAAAGAAGGGGAAGTGGATCTGGTTTGGTGTATGTACAAAAAAGAAATGTAGCAATTTGATCTCTGGTTGTGCCTGAACTCCTGGGGTTTTGCTCTGGAAGCAGCATATTTTGTGTTGCCAAAGCTTGGGTAGTGAGAACTTAAATTCTTAGTTCACTCACTTACCCATTCAATGCAGATATCTCTTTCCAGAAAACATTGTGAAACAGAGCAGATGCAGGCAGGTTTTCAGGATCAGAGTTGTTCTACTTGTCTCCAGAAGCACAGGCGTAATTCTCCTCATAACCAAGAACACTCATGCTTCAACTTTGCAAATCAAATGTCATGAAAACAATACTGATCTGTGATCTGTCGATCTGTGTTGATTTCACTGTTTATGCCTATGTTAAAGGAGTCATATGCGCTCATGTACTGTGAGGTCTGTATTTGGAGAGGGGAGGGCAAGAGAGATTAGTTCTGTAGACTTCCAGAAGTCCAGTGACTGAGCTTCATTACTGCAGAGAGACTACTAGAAGGCCTCCTTTGGCTTTTGGAGATGACCCACAGGCTGTTGAAGTAGAAGCTACCCTGAGTAAATGGTAGTGTGCTGAAAGAAAGATGGGTTTTATCCATTATCAGTTCAAAGTCTCCTTTAAGTAGACATTTCTGTCCACTTATTTCTTACTTATTAAATGTAATAGCAGTCCCCATCAGAAGGAGTTAGTCACTTAAAATGACTAAAATGTTGACTGGGTAAAATTGCAGTAGCTTGCCCTCGTGATCAAATTTGGTTTTCCTGCATCTACTAGAATTTGAACTAAAATGTGTATTTTTGCTGTTAAGCTGCTAGATGAACAACTGAAAACTACTGAGCTATGTGGATATGTCACAGGTACTGGCTGACGCGCATCTGTGTTGCTGCTTTTGCTTTCAGATGTTACCATCAGTATCAGTTGGAGCACAAGGAGCTATGGTAATGGGAGTGTTTGGGAGAGCTGGGTCTTGTATACTTGAGAAAGGTAAGAGTGTGATGGGGTTTGGGGACACCTGATGGAACAGAGTGAGAGTGGGTGATAACTAGCAAGGCAAGACCATGAGAAAATGAGATACCTAGTTAAGTTCAAAGATAAAAGTATCAGCAGTTGAGAATCAGCGGCTGCAGAGACGGAAACAGTGAGAAATCCATTAGAAAGAAAAGTGAGCTGAGTACTTCTGTAGCCCTGTACTGAATTAGGAGACATGAAGAAAACTCCGGAGTGTAGTTCTTGTATGCTGAACTTAAAAAATTAAAAAACTATGGAAACTAAAGTGAAATTCTGTGCAGAAAAAGGGTTATCGTCTGCAAGGCCTCATCATGGCCTGGAATAAAAAGGCCTGGAATTACTATGATAGCCAATGCAGACAAACCTTGCCCGTCTGTAAGTGCGTATCTCTTCATTGGCTGTATACAGAATTTAAGCTCATAATTTTGACACAACTCTAAGACAGGTGCTAGAAGAAGGAAATGCAGATAATTTCCATAGGGTGTCCTGGGGCAAGATGAGGTGTATGAAGAACTGAGTGAAAAAGCTAATGTAGGGCAGTAGAATGAACTCAGCACCCTATATTGCATTGTGTGTGATTATTGAATTCTGATTTATGCCATTTGCTGCCTAGAGAAGCTCTACAGCTGAAAAGGGTAATGTAGTTGACCCTAAAGGCAGGTGTTTCTGGCCTCCTCATCCTATAGCTTACATCTAAAATTGAAAGTGAGCTGCACAGCAGTCATTATTTTGAATAAAGGCATTTGTATATGCAGAAGAATGTGCAGAAAGGCTACGAATCCTGCTGAGGCTCTGTAGATTACTCACTAGTCAGAAATCTTAGGATTTCTGTATATACTTGTGAGTTTACCATGGGGGGAAAATGTGGTATTGTAAAGAAAATAAAATAACCAAATTCAAAATGAAGTGCCAAATCAAAACCATTTGATGTTTTACAGATCCTTGAAGACTGAGATATCATGACTTTTCCTTAGCATTTGGGGGGCTTGAGATTTTTAACCTTCCCTAGGCTTCCAGGAAGCTTTTCTTTTTTTGTTTTGTTTTTCATATGGCAGTCGGAAGGCTCCTACAAGACTAACAAAGATGCAGAAATAATCCAGCCGTATAAAATGAATGCAAACAGTAGTGTTCAGACTGATATGTGATTTGCAACAAAATCTACTTATGAGTGACCTGCTGTTTTGTCATTTGACAAAATTGCTGCACTTTGTCTATTATTTTGTAAATGCAGCACCTAGATTTCTGCATGCATTTTTGCAAGAGCCTTTTAAGTGAATTACATTTGGCTGGTACCTATCTTGTGGTCAAATGCTGAGGGTTGTGATGTTCAGAGTAAACTTCAGACAGCAGCTGTGCCCATCATGAGGACAGAAGGAGCTTTGTTACAGATTTTCATGTCAGGACAGAGGTCACCCAAGTTGTTGGCAAGAATTGAGAGCAATAATCTTTGCTAATCATTGAGACTGTCTCTAGAAGGGTGCATGGGATTTATGAATGAAGAGTAGGGGGAAATAGCTTCTATCCTTGTGTTTGAAGGAAGTGCTGCTTTCCAAGGAGCATTTGGTTTGCATACCAAGAAGGAATGGTTAAGTGCTTTTGTTTTTGTGAGGATCAGTTGGTGTTGCTTTCGGTGACACCCCCGGTATTGTGTGCTACAGTAAAAGTCTGCCCCTGTTTCAAGCCATCTGAAGACATGCAGGTGCTGTGGCTTATCCAAGATATTAGTACTGTTTAAAGAAAATTTTATGAAATACATTTGAAGGGATCCATTTTTCATTGTAATGAGTGGGTGTGAGGCTTTTTCATAAACTCTAAGGTAGGTGGTTCCTCCAGGAGGCTTTTACTGTGATTACAGACAGTCTTCATGGTAAAGAGCACTGCATCCTTGGTAGGAGTGTTTCAGTGTTAGGCAGTCTCTGTCTTCATGTTGAGCATGAGCCTGTTTGGCCTTTGCAGCAAAACAGGGGAAGAAAGTGAAATTAGGACGTGCTGCAAGTGTTTTTTTTTTTTCTTTCTTTCTTTCTTTCTTTCTTTCTTTTTTCTTTTTTTTAAACCCTTGGAGTATTTAACTGAAATCAGTTGCATAAAGGCAGATAAGACCAGCTTTGGTCTTTTCGGAGTTCATAAAGCACTTGCCTTCTCTCTCTTGTGTGTGTTTTTTCTAGTTCATGTCATGAAGCTCTGAATCAGGCATCCACCTCTTTATAAACCATCTACAAACAGTATCAGGATTGTCATGAAAATTAACCATGTTTCTAAGGTCATAGCGTCACGCACACTTAAGCTGCAGCTGGAGCAGCGGAAAAGGCTGCCCACTATCACCCTGGCTTCTGACCCACCTCCATCCTAAGCTGGATGAACACTGACATTAAGTGTTAAATGAGGTAAATCCCTTGTCTGGGTTCACGGGGCATCTCTATAGATGCGTACCCACGGTATGTGGGAGGGGTGGAAGTGTTCCCCTCAGTGGCAGCGCTGCCCTGGAGTATGATCCAGAAACAAAGCAAAGACCTTGCAACTACTTTTCAATCCGCCTGGTAACTTCTAAGTGACATTTGTTTCCGTCCCTCTTCATCCATGGTACCTTTTGGGTAAGTTGCTAGGGGCACTGAATAAAAGGGAAGGGCTGATAGCTACTACGATGTTGAATACAGAGATTTTTGTTGTTGTTTTTCAATAAACTGGAAGATGATTTGCCATAACTAGTAGTGTCTGTGTAGTCTTTAGGGGGCTGTTAGCATATACAGATTAAATTTCAGACCAGACCTATACAGTAAATCAGTGTTTTGCAAAAGTAAATAAATATTGATGACATTTATTTTTTTTTTGGCTGTTAATAAAATATGCGTTTATTCCCCATATAGAGATAGTAGTGATAGAGACAGCATTGATGATGAAGGGACATACATTTGGAAGGGGGGGAGAGAGAGAGTAATTTGGTATGTCAGGAAGCAAAGGTTTTGTTTTCTGTTGCTTGCAGCTCTACAGTAATGCAATGTGAATGAAAAACACTGCTTAAAATGACTGCACAGATGGAATGGCCTAAGTGTGCAGATAATATTTCTCTGAACTACACCTTCATTCATGTGATTCAGTTTCTGCATGAATCAAAGAGAATAGCTTGGTTTCCACTCTGTGCTTGCTCTTTTGAGTAATCCTCGCTGTTCAGGAGGCTGAGGCTAGAGACCTGTCATCGTGCGGGTAGCGATCGATCCTGCCTAACCCCCAGCAGTTTAGCAAACCACAAGCTTACGGGCTGGTAGACACCAGCCTCGGCTGCTGAGTGTAATATTTACAGGGCTTTGTATGGTTTGCTCAGGTAGCCCCAGTGCTTTCCTCTTGTGCTTACAGCAGGCCTATATTTTAGGTGCTTTTTACTTCATGTTTTGATATGCACAGGGGAATATGATGTAAGCTGTGCTTAAGGCATGCAATGAAAATTAGGTGGCTTTTCTTTCTTAACACGTAAAAAGCAGAAAACTTGAATTAGTCTTATCACTCAAGAGCATGTTATCATTTCACAAAAGTGTATTAACCCTGTCCTACAAAACTAAACATCTGACTATTCTTTTTTTTTTTTTTTTTTTTTTTTCAGGCAAAGCTGTTCATTAACAGCATTCTGGTGTCACAGTTATTTTCGTCTTAGAGTACACTCTCTTAAGCTTTGTAGTATGGTTGCCAGTATTGGAGGGAAACAATTTCGTGTTAAAATTGGGAGAGTTTCCCATCATAAGAGCTGTGTCTGTTATGAAAATAATGTAGAAAACATTGGCAGTTAGACAAGTGAGGATCTGTGTCTACAAATCCAGAGTATATAGCTTAGTCATTTTACTCGAGGAGAACTAACATTAAATGGCTTATTGAAGCAGGCTGCTGATAGTACTTGAGCTGTAAAAGCTGGATTGTGCTTTACTCTCTCTAAGTAGCTCTTGAAAAGAGAAGATCTTGACGTAGGACTCTTAGGAGAAGTAAACAGGGTCTTCTAGTGCTCCTGATGGCTTCTGGGAGACTTCCTGCATTTGGGAGTACTTAGTTTAGTTGCTGCTCTATGCTGGGTTCCTGTTAACGACACTTTGAACTTTTTGTGGCATCCCTCTGATGGCAGAAGAGGGAATCTTTTAATATGTGAGAGTCCTTGGGTTGAGCTTGTGTCTGGGAGGTGGTCTGGGACCCAGCAGTTCCTTTTTTCCTCATGCATAGTCTTGGCTGCACATATCCTTGGCTATTTCCTTGGTCCTGAAATCCTCCCTCCTAATAGTGTTCCTGTCCATTGCAGCTCCTATTACCATCCATCTCCTCTGGGTGACTTGAGGAGGAAGGGAAACAGAGACATCATTTGCAGAAGGTCTATCTAATCTTTTTTGTTCACTGCTTTTTTCTCTCTTAATTTTTCCACCCCTAACTTTATCTGCTGTTCTTTCTTCTACTTTCAGTTTCCAGGTACCTGGGCACAGAAGGGTCTGTCACGTACTAAGTGTTGGGCAAGCTAAACAAAGCTCAGGCTTTTCTTCAGTCCGTGTATCCTGTCAGAAATCAACACCTAGCACTTGGTCATGTTCCAGGAAAATCCTGGGCTTGGTACCTGGCTCCTGAACCAGGAAATAATGTGTCACGCTTTATTGCTTCCTGGGTCAGAATGTTTTTACTTAAATTGCTGTCATGCTTAGAAAAGCTTTATTTTGTGAAATGCAACAAATGTACAGTGGTAAGAAAAAGCGGTAATCAAGCAGACCTCTCTCCAAGTGGGGAGAAAGTGCCATATAGATTCTGTCCGATCTCATGCCAGGATTCTTCTGCTGCCCTGTTCAGGCACCTGTCAGTCTGTGATAGGACTCCTCCAACAGTGGAAAACTACTTATGCCCAGTAAGCCGCACAATGTTTATTAATAAGTTTTCTACACTGAGAGGAACTGCTGTGGTTGGCACTGGTGATGTCCTGTTCTGTCCTGCAGCTTTACTGGGGCCACACGCAAGTACTGAAGTGCTTTGCAAAACCTGGAACCTATCTATAACTGGGCTTAAGTGTCTGGAGGGATGTTTGTGGAAGGTGAACAGTATTTTTGGAACAAATTGTTCTTATGTTGTCAGATGCAGGTTAGTCCTGGGTCAGTCTAGATCATAGATCATACCTTTTTGCTACTGGTGGTCTGCAGCAGGTGCTTGAGAACTGAGAGTGAATGAAGCACAGACCAAATAATTCTTCTCATTGCATCACCCCAGCTTCAGGAAGTCCTGGTCAGGGGCCTTCTGAGCTGGAAGTTGTATTGGGCACATCGTGTTCAGTGGACTGGACCATTTTTTCAGGCACAGTGAGTAACTTTTTTTGTCCACCTTTCCTGTGGCACTCATGACCTGATGGTCAGCCATCTCTATTCAAAGCTGAAAGGTCCCGATCTGTATGTTATCTTTTTCCCCCCTTGTTTATTTTACCACCGTTTTATGAGTCAAATTACAGGCTCTCAAGACTGCACTTTTCAAAATACTGGGAAACCTTGAGTGTGTGGCATCTTCAGTCTTATTCTGTAGTCCTTTTCTGCTAATTCAGAATATTCATCTGTTAATTCTGTCCGAAGCTCAGAGTCTGTTTCCTTTTAAGGGGAGGAAGGAAAAGGACAATTTCGGTCCACAAGTGTAACTTGTTTTATTTTGCTCCTTGTTTGGGTTCCTTTGTATTTACTGGTACTGAATTTCATCTGTTGCTTTATTTGCCCGTCACTCCCTGTGTTAAATCCTTTCATAACTCTCTATTGTCTGTCTTCTGTGTTGACCCCGGCTTGTGTCTGACCTTAGTAGACTAGAAAGCGAGGATTGCATTGAAGTTTTTAAGAACTTGTCTGTTTTTGCAGAACCATGCGAGAAAGATAAGCATAAGCACTCCTTAGGGGAACCGTTCTGCCCACTCATCCTGCACGCCTGCGTGTCCGTGTGGGGCTGGCGCAGTCATGCTTCTGTGTTTCCAGTGCCACTCTGCCTGCTCCTGAGCCGAGCATGGCCTGAGGATGCTTTGGAAGTGTGGAGGCAGTGCCTGCAAGGGTGGCAGAGGTCTGTGGCGGAGGTGGCTCCCTCTCTTTTCATTCATGGTGCTGTCTTGTTGCTCCCCTTTCTATCTCCTTGCTGACATTTTTTGGCCCTCTCCCCACTTTGACTTTTTAAATGACTTGAACCACTTTTCCTTGTTAAAATGGTACGTAACCAGTTTTCTGGTCAACAGCTTTGATTTTATTTGCTGTGAATAATTAGGAAGCTTTTATATTACCCACTTACTGCCTCTTCATGATGACTTATGAATATACAGATCCCTCCTTCACCTGCTTTCTGGGAATATGCTCCCTGCAGATGCCACTGCTGGGATCGCCTCTTTTCAGTAGAGATACCCTATGGGTAATCTTGCTGCCAGGCCAGAGTACAAAGTTGTAGCTTCACTGGAGTCAGACGGACACTGGAAGATCTTCAAATGTGTGATCAGGTCCAGTGGGTTGCTGTGACAGGTGCTTCAAGTTGTGTGCTATATTCCCACTTCAGCTTGCGTTCTTCCGCCTTGCTTGGGAAGTTTGGCTTCTGTCCCCTAGCTATAGCATCTTAAGGCTACCTTGAAATTAGCAATACCAAAAAGTATATCTTAAGTCTGCTTTGTTTCTCTTTTCAAGAGAGAACAAAGGAATCATTTCCATGCAGTAATTATCCTGAGAGCTGTGTAACTTTCGTAAATAAGGTTTAAACAGTGCTATCGTGGAAGTCTCCTGACTGTAATAGTGTGTGGTAGTGGCACACTGTGGGCAGTCTTCCTGCCTTGAAAGCTTTGGTTTTCAGAGGCAAAGTAAACACTGTGCTGACAACGTGCTTGTGAAAATATTGACTTCTAACTGGGGCGGCCTCACAAAAGAGGGATGGGCTGAGCCCTTGAGGGCTTCTGCAGTGATAGAAATACTGGAGGCAGAGCTCGGATCTTGCGTCTGCCGTTGAGGCTGTGGAAGAGAAAAGGCAAAAGGATTCACCCCAGGTAGCTTCTGCAGTTCGTAAACGTCACGACCGTGTCCTTCTTGTTTCACCAGTAAGCCTCTCCTGGAGTTCTGAGCTTTCTGATACATGATACCTGCTTGCTGTCCCACTTAAGAAATGAGTGAGTATTTGAGTCATCTGTTAGATGGGGAAGCCACGGTGTCCAGACTGGATAGCATTAATACCTTCTATTAAAAAGAAGCCTTCAGTGAGATGTAGGTTATCATTAATATTCTTGTTGACCTAGGTTACTGGCTAGATGTTTACCGTCATGTTATTAATTTTGATTATTTGGCAGTATGCCTCAGGTCATCATTAATGTCCAGGCTGAAAGAAGGATGAGTGAAATAAGTGCAAAAGTGGTGCAATGAGAGAAATGGACATTTTGTTACTGGTGTTGGATGTAACAGCATACCTCGTCATAGTACCAAGTAGCTTTGGCACATTTAGGGTTAAGAAAGAAAGAAAATGGGACAGTTAAAGCAATAAGCGTGGTACTGAACTACTGCTTAGAGCTTGAAGGGTGAGCTCCCGAGAATGCTCAAGAAACATCTCTGCTGCGGTTCAGTTTTTGCTATAGCGTACAAACAGGACAGCTGTTCTGTTTGTCGGTTCGGGGTAAGTTTCCTCTGAAAAGTATCCCTTACTGACTTTCCACAGCATGTCAGGGCAATGGAGTAAGTGAGATGCCAGTTGAAATGATTTGCCAAGCTGGCGTAGATTGAGCAAAACTGGCTTCTGGGAAGAAAAGACTGTATTGTGCAGCTCCTGAAGGGCTAGGCAGTTACTTCACCTTTTCTTTTTGCTCCTATTTTCTCCTGTGAATAACGTCAGCAGCTTCTGGTCCCTGTAAATCTTAACTTTTAAAATATCTTACATAACTTAAGACATTGCAGGTTAGATCTTGTGATGTGTGATTGTCTCAGAAATTGTTACAATCTTTGTCTCATGCTGGAAGTACTTTGTGCTTTTTCCAATTCCTCCAATATGAAGCTCCTTCTGGGTAATTTCTTTTGGAACTTTTGCAACATTATCCCCCTTAATCTTCAGATATGTCCCCTGCTTTTTCTACCAATCTGTCCTTCTGTAATTTTCAGAGACATTTTTCCCTGTCTAATCGCTGACTTCCATAGTTATCTGATGTTATTGCTTTGTGTCAATATGTTTCTGTGCCTTTAATATAACTAAACCCTGTGCCCTGATTTTTGAGTTTTTGTTTTTTTCTCTCTGAAACTTGTCTTTATTCCTCCCGTCCACAGACACAGACGATGTTATGTATGGTACAAATAAAGTCAGCGTTGTTAGTGTTTGCATATGGATTGCAAAGCCTTCTGTGCATTGAGATTATTTGTGCCGATATGTAAATGCTATTCAAAAACATGTTAAAAAGCAGAAAAGCTTTAAGTGCTGCCTTAGTTTCTGTTTTAACACAATGCTTTCAGGTAGCAGCACCTCCTCCACCCATGTATTCTTGCTTTGCTGCTGGGGTAGGCGTGCAGTGGTGGTCTGGAGAGGTGGGCAGCGCTTCCCCCTCTGTCCATCCCAGGGCTTGGGAGGTGCTGCAGGGGGAACCTGTGCCCTTCGAGGGGAGGAGTTGTTCCTCCTGGTGCCTGTCGGGGGGCAGCCTGTGCCTGGCCGGGCACCACCGGGGTGCAGATTTACAGTCGGCTGCCTTTGAAGCGGGCAGCTTCAGTGACGGCTCTTGGACCACGTCACTGGAAGTGCTGCTGCGGATGGACTGCTGTGATGGTGCTTTGTGCCTCTTGCTTTCTCTGAACTCTGTGTGTGTGTGTGTCTTGGGTTGTGAAACGCCCTTTAGCCGTCACTGGACGGTGGGACGTTTTGCGTGCTCCTTCCCTTCTCGTGAGAACTCAAACTGTGGTTTTTGCGAGACTGCAAAGGTCTGCAGGCAGTGGAGCTTCAGACGAAAGGCTCTGAACGTGCCATGTGTTGGAACGCCTTACTCAAGTCCTGGTGGCCGGGCCACAAGTTGCCATACCACGAGATGCAGCGTTGCAGAGGGTGCAGCGGCGATAGCAGCGTTTGTCCTTTCCGGTGGCTACCGCTGCCGAAGACGCGCTCAGGGAGAGCTTTTTGGAGGACCGTGCAGAAGGAGACTGCCGGGACGGAAGCAAGGAGCTTCTAAAAAACAAGCTGAAAGAGGAGTGGTAAAAGGCAAAGTGGTCCGTTTGAAACTTTCCCTGTCAAATCACGTTTCTCCCCTCCCCACTGATGCACCATTAGTTTATTTCAGGGGTGCAGTTAGACTCCTGTCATACATCTCTAGAAAACAAACTGGAAAAATATGTTCTTTCCCTAGCTTTCCTAGTGCAGTTGTATTTTGTTAATTATGCTTTTTCTTTAACTATTATCCTTTTTTTTCCTAAATTGTGCATGCTAATATGTCTTTCTTATATGCTTCTTTTTTGTGTCCTCTGTGAATGCTGCTTCAGAATGTATCTAAGTTTTAATCATTTAATTTGTTGTTAATTATAATTTATTTAACTTTTCAGTTGGGTTGCAGTCACCATTGAGAGAAAACGACATCAACTGTAACAGACGGTCTGGGTAGTCAGCATTTCTAGCACAGAATGCTTTGGACAGCTGTTCCTGTAACTTTTTCCCTTGAAGTCATAAAACAGTTGTCAAAGCACAGACTATAACGCATAATGATGCTTAATTACCTTTAAAGTGCTTTAAGACTTCAAGACGCAGAATGTCTGGGTTCTTCACGTATTTAACATTGTAGTCATGAGCTTCATACTGGATCTTCTGCATATAGTCTGTAGTTGCTGAGTGAAGACAAACCTTTTTTTATGATTCATAGAAGTTATTCTTTATTTCTTTTAAGACTTACCTCAAGTTTGATGGTGGTATTGCAGTTTTTTATCACTTGTTTGCCCATTTTGTTGCATGGGCAGTTTAAGCCCAGAGAGGTTTTTTTTTTTGGTTTGCCTGAGAGCAATTTCCTGCTTTGAATTTTTTTAAACTAATACTTTCTGTGGACACCTTGGTGTTGTCAGCTGCTTGAGTAACCAGTTTGGCAGAGCTTGTGAGAAAATTCCAAGTATGAAGAAGCCCCTGGAAAGAATACAGGCATTTGAAAGAATAATTCTCTAAAAAATAAATTTTAAACTAAACTGCACACAAAATATCTCTAATTGTTTGTAAGGAAAATAAACCCATTTATTGCTGTGCAGTATGCTTCTTATCTCTAATAATTTTATTAAAATTAAAAAAAAAAGATGATTGTAGTGATAATTACAGGAGGTGTTCGGTAACAACACCTTATGTGACTCAGCTCTTCTGGGTGATAAGACTCTGCAAGAACTGGGAGAATACTACTTTTTTGTTCTGTTCCTCATGCTTAGTTTTTGCCTAAAACTGAATTGTTTTACAGGCTTATCTGTGTCTGAGTGGAAAAGGATTAAGAAGAACATCCCCCATATCCTTTCCTTCCTCCTATGTTATATGTGCTCTTATAACCATCTCATTAAGAAGCTGTGGCATCTCAGCTATTGAGGCCAGCAGTGGGTGGGAGGGCTGGCGTGGGATGTTTCGCCTTCCGCATGAAAGCGTGGCGAGGCTGTGAGCGTGCCGACGTGTGCCCGTGTGGACTCTCATCTGCTGGCCTGCCTGGTGGCTGCAGGGCACGCAGCCTTTGCAGCTCCTTAGTTTGACTGCGTGAGAAGCAGTGGAGCAGGATGAAATCTTTAATTTCCTGGCTTAAAGGAGGTCTTCACTTCATGCCATGTGGTTTAGCAGAGGGTTATGGTTAGAAAGATGCACAGGTTTTGGCAGAAGGGCAAGACCCTCCTGTAGCAGTTAGGTAAGACTCTCTTTCCAGAATCAGATGAGGGACCACAGTGAGCTGCGTGGCAGGGACCTGTGGAGGTGGTAGTGTCTTTTTCCTTCCACACTGTTAGCTGGCCGTTGTAGATTCCAGCTGCTTCTGGATGGTCAATTGCTGTGTCAGCAGGAAATTCAGGGGAGGCTGAAATCCACATTGCTTTGCTGAGGTCTCCCCGTGGAGCGGAGCTTATGCATTGTCCTCATTCTGCAGAACAAAAGTTCTGGTGAGCACTTGTCTAAAAAAGTGAGAAACTAAAGGTATTTTTGAAGGGCAATATTTGGAATTAATCTGGGATAAATCTGGGATTTTGAATTATTTGCTTTGTAAGTGGCATGGGCAGCCTTAAGATAGCTTTCTGACATGTATTTATGATGCTGCCTTACAGTACATAACATTTTTTTTTTTACTGCACTTCATCTTTGTGTCCAGAGCAGGCAGTGGATGCTGCTGCAGAAAGAATTGGGGTGCATCACGAGAGCGTGTGGTCTCCAGCAACCCCTCTTCATTTCACGTGGGGAAGCGAGCAGTGGCTGGGACGGAGCCTTCCAGTGGGGAAAGGCCATGGTGATTATGAAGGTGGGAACTGCCTTGGCAAACTGAATTCTGTGCCTGCCTCCCTCCGATACTTGCTGTCAGGCAAATAAACTGTGCAGCCCGTGGTGTTTGCAGGAGCTCTTTGGGTATCTAGGAAGGGAAAAACATTGTGAGCTTGGGTCTGGTTTTGCAGAGCTCTGGGCATGTGTAACTGCAGCTGAGATCAATGAAAACAGTCCTGTCAAGGTTAGGAAACAAGCCTGTCATCAGTGTGCACTGAATGCCGGAGGATCAGACAGAAAAGGAGGCCCAAATGTGCAGCGTCAACTCTTTGTAAAATGACGACGGAGGTTTGCTGTCTTGGAGAGATGGTGGACTTGTTAATGTTGTTGAGATCTGAGATATGGCCCCAGGGGGATCGTGGTGAGACTCGTGCAGTTTCAGAGTTCGGACGGGTGCCGGGAGGTGTGTGGCGCTGAACTTTGAAAGATAAGGCAAAAGAGAAGTGGTGGGTGACCCTCCTCTGTGCCGAGTGTCCTGTCACTGAGGGACGGGTGCTGGGGGAAACGTGGTGGTTTTCACACTGTCATAATGTACAGAGAGGTTAAAATTAGCGTTGTGCAAGCTACAGTAATTCAGCCATTTCCTGAAGTTCACTTCTTATTTGTAATGTGATTTTGCTTTAAAGCCACTTGAAAAATTCAGCTGGAATTTCAAAACATGTATGGGGTTTTGAAAAACTTCTGCTTTCTCTCAGCTGTGATACCTTTTTCTCTGTAAAAGATGAAACCAAGGAGCTAATACAGAATTATTTAAAGGATATTGCTGACTTTAGTTGGACATAGTTGTTCATATTTGACTTTTCTTATTGTGTCCAGATTAATACCTTGCTCCCC
>VXAA01000662.1:69671-94094 GCA_013399115.1 Anseranas semipalmata
TGCTGGCTGTCTCAGATCACCTCCTTGTCCTGCATGTGCCTTGACATTGCTTCCAGGAGGATCTGTTCCATGATCTTTCCTGGCACAGAGGTGAGGCTCACTGGTCTGTAGTTCCCCGGTTCTTCCTTTCTACCCGTTTTAAAAATGGGAGTGATGTTTCCCTTTTTCCAGTCACTGGGGACTTCACCTGACTGCTATGACTTTTCAAATATGTTGGAGGGTGGCTTGGCAACTACACCAGCCAGTTCCCTCAGGACCCTGGGATGCATGTCATCGGGCCCCATAGACTTGTGCCTGTTCAGCTGCATCAGGTGGTATCGAACCTGCTCTTTGCTTACAGTGGGAAGGACTCTGCTCCCCCAGCCTCCATCTATGGGTTCAGGAAAACGAAAGACTTGGGAAGCCTGACTGCCAGTGAAGACTGAGGCAAAGAACTTGCTGAGTACCTCAGCCTTCTCCATGTCTGTCATTACCAGTTCTCACTTCTTGTCTATCAGAAGGGTTACACTCTCCTTGGCCTTTCTTTTCTGAGCAATGTACCTATAAATCCCTTCTTGTTATTCTTTGCATCCTTTGCCAAGTTCAGTTCCACCTGTGCCTTGGCTTTCCTGATCCCATCCTTGCACATCCAGACACCATCCCTGTTCTCTTCCCAGGCCACATGTCCCTGCTCCCACAGCCTGTGCCTTTCCTTCTTACGCCTCAGTTTGACCAGCAGGTCCTTGCTCAGCCATGTGGGTTTCCTGCCTTCCCTGCTTGATTTCATACACATGGGGGTGGAGAGCTCTTGCGCTCTAAGAAAAGAATCCTCAGCGGATTTCTCTGCAGTGAAAAACACATTTCTCTAATGGAGAAAATCAATGGAAATTTGAACCTGCTGAGCTGCATCACACATATTTTTCAAAATTGTGAAAAAGTTAAATATGCTTGACAGTAGTAGTTGTGTAGTTCAAAATACCGTTGATTTTATTTGAGTACCATGCGAACTAAAAATGAGGATGTTTGCTGTAGCAGTCCTTGCTTGTACTGGGAGCTCTCGCTCATTGCAGAGCAGTTAAGTGAGCAACCTGCCCTGGAGCTACTGGGCAAGTTGTAGACTTGTAGTAGTAACCTGTGATACTTTTTTATTGGAAGGTGTTAAATGCTCCCAGAGTGTCAGTAAAGCAACTTCTGTTACTGTGAGCATATACATCAGGTGTGTATAGTGCAGAAGACTGACTAGCTGACCCTTGTTGTCCGGTGTTAGTTAAAGCTGTGAGTGATGGAAGCTAACAAAATGCAGGCATTAGCTCCTTTAAATGCAGATTGCAAACTAACGCACAGCAAGGTCATATTAAAGCTCTGCATGGTACATCAAGAAAAGGTGTAAACCTTGCAATGCCAACAAATACGAGTTCTGTGAAATTGTGGGAGACTGACTTAGGAGATACAATGTTGTGCTGGGGAGTTGCCTTGGCAGAATCACTGTTACTTAAAAAAAAAAAAATTATGCACGACTTCTGTTATCATGTAAGTCTCATAAAACATTTATAGCACCCCCCTCAGCTTGGTGGAGAATTAATATCTTCTCTCCATGTGAGCTGGATCTTTAATGAGCTGTGAAAAAGAAACAGAACAACACAGTGTTCCTCGTTTTTGAGAGAAATAGACTGCATTGGTCTGACTGGAATAAATCGTCTTGGAAACTATTTCTGATGCATGAAGGAGGAGAGGAATAAATCAAGCTTCACAAACCTGATTATCTTTTGTGATGAAATGACTAGACCTGTGGAAGATGGGAGAGTAGAGGCTGTCATCAGCCTTGATTTTTCTCAAGGCTATAGGTGTGGTCTCCCATGGCATCCTTGCATCCAAATTGGGGGATGGTATGGTGTGGAGGGGTGAAAAACTGTGTGAGTGAAAAACTGGCTAGATGTTTGGGCTCAGAGAGTAGTGGTTAGTAGAAGCTGGGGGACTGAGGCTTGTTTGGCCTGGAGAAGAGAAAGCTATGGAGCTGGGTTAGGTAGTAGTGATCTGCTGCTACCTGTGAAGGAGCTGGGCAAAGGACAAAGCCAGGCTCTTTACTCAGGTGTAGAGCAGGAGAATGAGGCACAGTTCACAAATTGAATCACATCACAAATTGAGTAGTTTAAACTCAATTTAATAGTTTTTGTCTAGAATGTCTTTTTATTTGGGCTTGCCTATTAGGGGATATGGCAAGCTTTAAACTACCCCATGATGTTTGTGTAGGATCATGTAACTCGTTCTGGAGGAGGTGGCTTCTCCAATTAGCCTAGAGTAATCTCTGTCAGTGTAAACCGATCACAGAATCACAGAATGGTCGAGGTTGGAGGGCACCTGTTGAGATCACCTAGTCTAACATCACTGCTCGAGCAGGGTCATCTAGACAGGCTGCCCAACACACTGTCCAGCTGGATTTTGAATATCTCCAGATCCTGAAACCAGTTTCAGGGTATCTACTGCTGAGACTTTTGCTACGTAGGCAAGGCCTCTCTGTCACAGCACAACTGTTGTGGAAAAAGGTTGAATTATGTATTAGAGAGCCAAATAGAACAGATCTTTAACAAACTAGGTTGGACCAATTTTGATTCTTCATTTGTGTTGATCTCTCAGTAACTAACACCATGTTTTTCCCCAGCCTGTAATTCTGTCATGTTGTGTGCACTTGAGTGACACTAAGTTCTGTGGAGGCAGAAAGGGGAATTAATTGTTCTTTCTTACCTCATATGTGAACAAAATGCATTTTCTGCAGAATGTTCCCTGTTGATCCTTGTGGAGGGATGTGGAGGAAGAACTTCGCACGACCAGGCAGTCTTTCTGTTACTGAACTATTCTGTATTGATCAGGGAAATTTTTCTTAGCTTCCTTTTTCTTCCCAATGGGAGAAGCACGTGATCTCCAGCAGTTAAGTGTTGTCAATGTTTCATATAAAAAAAAGTTGTGGAGTGCCCTGTGCATTCTAAATTCAGTTACTTTTGAGAAGAATCTATATTCATAGTTGTCAGCTTTACACAGTAATTTTGAGGTGATTATACCCCTTGCTTGTAAGTCAGAATTAATAAATAAGATGCCAATGTTGGTATGTTATAGCACTAGAACTACTTAAGAGTGTGGTAGTCCAAAAGATGTCATTAGGGTCATTGTTATTGAAAATAAAAAAAAAAATAATAATAATAATAAAAAACATGTAGCATACAACTTCATCATGAAAAGAGCCTGAGGGAGGATAATTTTTCCCTCAAATCCTTATCCATTGCACTAACTGTTAAGTCTGATTTTGACTCTTTCCTATTTGTTTTTGAGAATGTGTGTCCTTTGTTGTGCTTTGTAGGCAAAATGCACATACCTATTTCTTCTGTGACCTTTAAAAGTTGCATTTCTTTGTGCTATATATGAACTGTTACATGTAGCATTTGAAACTATCGAGTTCAGAAAACACTGGTGAGCTTGGAGCATTTTTCCTGATTTGCATGAGTATCTGACAGCGATTGATGTACGGGGTCTTACTTTTCACCACTCCATCTTCCTCAGCAGATCTTCCTGCTGACTTCTGTGTGCATCTTTCTTTCGTGTGTCAGTAGAGGAAGGAGAAATGATGTTTTTCTGCTTAAATGAACGGTCACAGACCCTGCTCAGCAGCTGGTAGAGGTGGAGGTACCTGCATAGTACCTAGTACTGTTTTTCACTCATTCTTCTGTAACTGGTTAGGTAGAAAGTTGGGTGTCATGTCTTAAGATTACATGAATGGTTTGTCTGAAGGTGTGATCAGTGAGTCGAAATAGCTGAAATGCATTTAACTGCTGCAAACACAAGGAGTCAAAGCTTTCTTGCTGTTCCTTTTCTACAGAGGTAATGAAATGGGCAGCCTTTGTGCTTAACTCAAATAAAAGGCAGCCTGACCTTAGTGTACAGGTCTGATTTACTGCCATTTTTTGGTCTTGAAACAGGAATTAAAAGGAACTACAGGTAGCTTGCAGCCTGTGTCTTTTGTCATGTATGGGTATGTGACTGCAGGACCATTTTACTGATTTTGCCAGTGGGTTCAAGGTGCCTACCAACACAGCTGCTTGTCTGCACAGCATGGAGCGTTGCAATGGTCATGAGCTCCGAGCCCCAGCTGCAATTGCAAGAGGATTATATTCCCCCCCTCCCCCAAGAAGATTAAGTAATGATGTGTTATAAAATTCTAAACAGAGGCTGTATGCACGCTTGTTTAAGGCTGCTGGGATGAGCAGAGAGAGGGATTGGTTTGATTTAGGTTTGCTTCAAGGTGACATGAGGGAAGGAGACATGATTGATGTGTTCTGGTTGCGGAAAGCGGGTGGAATTGGGGTGTGATCTAGGAGAGATGCTGCGTTCACTTGCTTTGTGCTGTCTGTATCATGTCTTGATATGGAAAGAGTTTCCAGTTCTTCATCCTCTAGAGGACATCTTAGGAATGAGATTTGGTAATGAACTTATTGTTACATATAAAAGGTGTTCCTTCAGGCTTCTGTCACGTACCAGATCCTTTTTAGACTAGTTTTGGGAGATGGAAATTGGCTTCAATGTACCGGCATAGCTTTGTCAGTGGTGTCTGCATCTTGACATGAGCTCTTTGGCTGGCTTTTCTTTGTGTTTCTTTGTGTGTCTTTTCAGCTCTGTTTCTGTCCTTGTTTTGTAGCCATATCCCCACACATCCTGCTCTGCCTGGGAGCTTGGCTGCATCTTGTGCACCTGTGTAGCTTTTCATTTTTGCTGTCCCCTCCCAGCTCCCAGGGAGCTGTACAGTGAAAACATATCAGCATGGACTTGGATTGCTTTTGATTGAAGAAAACCTCAGAGAAGTGAAACCCCTGAAAAACAAGCCTGCTTGTAGCATTCAGGTTGTGAGATTTCTGGCTAAACCTTCATCTAAACACTGAACAGCCAAGGACTATACCAGGTGTTGTTCTTGAATGTTGAAGATGCTGGTTTCAGTCACCAAGTCAGCTGCTTTTCATACATGATTTTCTGCATTCCCAAATAATTAATTTCTTTTGGAAATGCAGTTGGGCTTCCTTTTAGGCTGGATTTTTTATTAGCCTAAAGTTGGGTTAATTTCTAGCTGTCCCTTCTTTATGAAGCCCAGCAAATTGTCTTGCAGCTTTCAGTTTGTGTTTTTATGGTTGTGCATCACACATTAGAATTAGAAATCGTGTTGCTTGAGGGAGAGCATGGCCTGTATGGGGCAAATGGCTAAATTACCGTTCTCTTTTTTAGTGATTTACTTGGCAAATGGTTACTCACTGAAGCCATGGTTTGTACACTGTATTAGTTAGGGCTTAAGAGAAGGTCTGTAACATTGCTGATGAAGACCTTTCTATTTTTACCACTATATAGTCCTTTCATTCCCTTTCTATTTGTTTCAGCTTTTGGGGTGTGTGGGAGTGGTGTAATTTCAAGGTTTAAACATTAGCTGTTTTTCTTCAGCTTTTCTGATTAATCCAGGAAGGTCAGAATGGTTCCCAGCACCTGGCCTACTGCAGCTAGAATACCAGAGATTTTATTTCATGTTTTGACATCCTGTTTCTGTTGCTTTTATGAATACACCTGCGCCTGGATTGACTGTGCTTCTAGGTTTTTCCTTTAGGGCTGTGCATGATAACACGAGGGAGAACTCTCCCAGCTCACACTTCCTTTCTTCCCTTTATCATGATGAAAGAATTATTTGCATGAGATCAGAAAATGTTTCTGGTCAAAAAGGATGAGATATGAAAACTTAACTAAATTAGTCAGCCTGATTAAGATACCAATTTTGTATAATTTTGCTCATAGTGGAATAACAAGGGTTTCTTGCCGGAGCTCTGAGTACATCAGATCTGTTTACATGTGACAGATACTAGGAAAAGCATCTCCGTGAGCCTCACTGTCCTGCGTAGACTGAAAGAGAGGCAGAATGCCAAGCTTTATTTTTACTGCATATCCTCCTCCTCACTTTTTCTGACTTTTTTTTTCCACATTTACATTTTACCTTTGAACTGTGTGTGTCTGTGTGTAAGAAATCAGCAAATGTGTACAAATGGATATTTTTGAGAAGAGATGTCTGTTGTCCTTCATTCCCCATCTTTTCCTTTCTCGAAGTCAAGCCTCAAGGGGGAGGCAGTCCAAAACAAGCTGACCTATATGCAGATGAGTCTCAAACTTTTTTGCAGTTTGGCAGGGGTTGGTGGGTGGGTGGGTTCCTTTTCCCCACCCCTCCTGCTGGTAGCGAAATGATGAAAGTGCAAACCTTGGCTTTGCTTTTCCATTCTCCAACTCTGCCAGATCACATGCTGCCTTTTATCAGATTAGTTTTCATGCTGTCCTTGCACAAAGCAACCCTTTCCTCTCCATGGAAAGAGAAAAGAAGAAAAGAAAAAAAAAGGGGGGGGGGGGGGGCATAGCACAATAAATATTCCATTCACTCTGCCTGTTAGTTGAGACTCATTGGTGTGCTTTGGTAGTGACACTGTCCTACGTAACAGCACCTTGGCTTTGTAACTTGGAACATGCCCCTCTGAACAAATGGACTCCTGAAGCTGTCGAAATCTGCTGGCATGTAATGTATGAAACGCTAGTGCTACGCATAATGAACACGACTCTCTTACTACAGTCATGTTCAGACGCCTTCCCTTCTGTGAGAGGGATAGTCTCAGCTGCTGATTGTTTGGGGCATTATGTGGGGCTTTGGTTGCTTTCGAATCCTCTGCGCAATGTCTGTTTAGCAGCTGAACTGTGAGGTAGATGTTTTCTCAGGCTTACTCATTTGGGTGGCAGACAGTGGGATCCAGTCGGATACCCAGTACTCTGCGCTGCGTTTCCGGGCCCGGTGCTCATGCCAGTCTTTGTCCTGCTGGCGTGCGCGTCTACTGAGTTGTCTGGCACCAGCTCTGACTCCCTCGGAGCGCGTGGCAGCTGTGACTACTGCGGTGCGCTGAGATGGCAATGTGCTTCTGGCATGAGCGCTGCAGCAACAACGAAGCTTGTCTATGCGAAAAAGTCAGATACTGGTAACAGTTTTTCAGTATTGCTGCATACGTTCTGCCTGTTGTTTAGGGCGCGATTACTGCAGGTAAGGATCATCTCATCTCTACTTCAGACTGATCTGCGTAGCCATGCTGGTGCAAGGGTATCGCACAGACCTGGTCTCCAGACTCAGTGTTCACCCGTGCAGGATGTGTTCGCCAGCACGTGTTGGCTGTAGTGTCAGTTCTTTAGGCCTCTCAGGCCCTTTGTGGCTTGAAAGGCATGGGTGAGATTCATGCAGTATGCCCACTTCTCCCGTGACAGGAAAACCGATGGTGGGTGTAAGCTGACTCACGTTTCACGGCTGCTAACGTAGCGTCTCTTGATGTCTGTTGTGAAATATATACGCTGGTGTGGTTTGTGGCCCCCTCTATGGCCAGCACACGGAGAACGTAAGGTGTTCAGAGCCTCTCTCAGAGGAGCTCGAGTCAGGCCAGGGCTCCGGCAGCTCCGCGGTGCGGTCTCCAGTGTATGCCAAGCCAGCAGCCATCACTGTCTGAGCCTTGAATATAGTAGTGTTCAGAGGTAAGCTAAGGTAAGCTTTCACAGACAAATGTGTGCATCACCCGTGGAATTAGTCTACTGAAACCGCGGTAACAGAATGCTTCATAGTCCTGGCAGATTTTGCTTTGGGTCCTGGGACGTGCCTGGATATAACGGACCTAGGCAGAGGGGAGGAAGGGGGAGACTTTGGATGGGGTATTGCACCGCAGGTTCTCAGTGATCTGAGCATGTGTTGTCAGTGAGTAGTTTTAAGCCAGCATGATACACCAAGCAGGGCAACGCAGAGATGGAGTGAGAGCGGGCCTGTCTCACTGCAGAAGTTGCAGACTGCTCAGAAGCTTTCAGTCAGTTTCTGGACAGTAATATTGTAATGAGGGAGAAGCTGACATTTGTAGTGTAGCACAGGAGAGTGCAAGGCTCTTCTCTCTGGGGGTAGTCTGTGTCAGCACTCAAGGAGTGCTCTCCTGTCATGCTTTGAGACAAGGGAGGATGCTGGTGCTGAGGGCCTCTGGGTTCCAGCTGGGCTCTTCTGAGCTGCCTGCAGCTGCCGGAGGGACTTCCAACAGCGATTTTCAGGCGCATCTGTAAATACTCCACTGCTTAAAAAGGACAGCCCATTCTCTTTGTTTAGAAGACGTGTTACAGTTTGGGTGCTTGTTGTTGGTGGATTTCAGTGGCAACTGGATTGGCTTGCAATTATGGGGAGAGGGCAGATGGGAGCTGCATTAATTTTATTTTTTTTTTGCAGATTAAGATGGTTTGTTGGGGAGAATGCTATTGTTTCAGGATCTGTCTTTGCATGTCTGTCAGTGGGCATCTTACCTCACATTTTCAAACAGGAAGAGGGCAAAAAGGTGGAGTATTTTATTATACTCTTTCTGTTTGACTTTAATGACAGAGAGTTTTGGGGGAGGCAGGGCTGGGAGTCTAAGCTGTCTTGAAAAATCAAAATAAATATATCTGAGCATAAACTAAATCTAGTGATCCAGTCATAACATGTACGAGAGGCAAATCTGCAAAGCTGTGAAGGGAAACTGTGCAGTGACAAAAACAGCAGGTGCCAGAGTCACGTGTGTAATGAGAGAAAATTTATAAACGATATTGGAAGTGTAGTGAGCAGACGTTTTATTATTCCCGGTGCTTACAAAATAAATGTAAATTGATAAAGAGTTCCTGTGCATGTCTTGTTTCTCTCAGGCTTATTTCGGAGACTGGGAACTAAGCCAGAATTTGTGATGAACCACTGCTGCTTAAAGACATTTCCTGAAGGGAGACCTCTCCAGGCATGAGGATTCTCCTCACATTACTTTAGATGCTTAGTGCCATGTTAGCTTACTTCCAGATTGCAACTAGATATTGTCTTGAAGGAGCTTGGCAGTTAAGGTCTGAATTTTGCACACCTGTTGGCAAAAGGAGCAAGTGGCTGACATTTAACTTTTAATACAGAAAAAAAAATACTGACCTTGGCTGTTTGTGTGCAAATATTTCCACATGAGAAATTCCCTCCCTCCACAATGAGTCACTAACCAGCAGAACTGATGACAGAGAAAAAGGTCATTGTCTCACAGTGTTTGATCAGCTTTCGATTTTGACAATTAAAAGAGCATTTTCTTTTCTAAATACTTCAGATGGGTCTAAGCTTCCTTTGCAGATTTTTCTGTTCTTCTTGCTTTAAACTTAAATGTGGTGAAACTTTATCTCTAAAAACTCTCATTCTTGGATATTTGTCCCATTTATTTCATTTCTGTTTTATAAGTTTTCTTAAAAAAAAAAAAAATTCAAGCTGGATGTGAACGTTAGGGTTTGTGGTTTGTGTTTGTTCTTCCTTAGTCAGCTGTTATGTAAGAGGTTTCCAGTTGGAGATGTGTACTTTTTCACCCTATTCCTCCTCCTCCTCTCCCACCCCTCCATATGTTAGTTCCTTAATTTCTTTCAAGGACAGGTATGGATATGCATGAGGTCCCATATTAGCCTATTGCCTAGTGACAATCAATGGAATGAGGGCTCTTCTGGAGCAAATGCTGTGCATTGTGATCTTTCCCTTTGAGTGCCCAGAAATGTACTCAGAGGACTCACTCCATGATTTCACCAAGGACCAAAGTGAGGCTGACCATCCTGCAGTTCCCCAAATTGTCCTTTTGGCCTTGGTTGAAGATGGGTGCAACATTTGCGTTTTTCTAGTCATCAGGGGCCTCCTCTGATCTCCGTGATGTTTCAAATGCAAGAGAGAGCAGCCTTGCTGGCATTGCCCGGAACCCATGGATGCAGCAGGTCTGATCCCCTGGATGTGTATGGATCAAGTTTTGTTCAGCAATCCCTGACTCAGTCCTCCTTCACTGATGGTCATCCTTCCCTCGTTGAACCCTGTTTCTAAGTACAGACACTGGAAGACTTTTTTGGTGAAGAAGGCATTAAGTACCTCTGCCTCATCTGCATCCATCGTCACTAAATTATCTATTCTGTTCAGTAACTGTCCCACACTTTTCTTGTTCAGCCTTTTACTGTTAATGAAGCAGTAGAAGCTCTTAGAATCATAGAATCATAGAATGATGTGGGTTGGACAGGACCTTTAGAGATCATCTAGCCCAACCCCCCTGCCATGGTCAGAGACATCTTTCACTAGATCAAAAGCCCAAAGCCCCATCAGCCTTGTTGTCCTTACACTGCTTGCAGTTCTTACCTGCTTTCCTGACATCATTCTTGCATGCTCAGACAGTGTTTCTTAATTCCTCTTTTGTAGCCTTACCCTGCTTTCACATCCTGTAGGCTGCCTTTTTGCAGTGGAGTTCCACCATTAGTTCCTTCCTTGGCTGGCCAGGGCTCCTGATATGTCTGCTTGATTTCCGGAGTGTTGGGATGGACTGTTCTTGTGCTTGGAAAATGTCTGTAAAGACCTGCCAGCTTTCTTTTGATCCTTTATACTTCATAGATGCTTCCAGTGGCGTCACACCTACTGCTCCACAAGTCTGCTCTCCTGAAGTCCATGTATGTACCCTGCAACTGTCCTTCCTCACTGCCCTCTGGACTTTGAGCTCCCCTGTGTCATAGTCACTACCACCAAGGCTGCCAGGGACTTTTGTGTGCTTAATCAGTACTTCCCTGCTAGTGAATAGCGTGTCTAGTTGTGCACCACATCTGGTTAGCCTATATAGTGCCTGTATCAAGAAGCTATTCAGTCTAGAAATCTCCTTGCCAGTGTGCGTCCCACTGTTGTCTTTCCAGCAGAAGTCAAGGAGATCACAGAATCACAGACTGGTTGAGGTTGAAAGGGACCTCTGGAGATATCCCTTCCAACAGAAGCCTGTGGTTTCTGTTACACTTCTAACAGTGACTTTGCTTCACAACGCTGAGAGTCCTCGAAGAGTTTCAGGTGGCTGGGCTCCCTCAGGGGATTTCTTCTGACTCTGAGTTTGCTTGAATTTTGTGACCAGTTCGTGTGGTTCTGTATTAGCCAGCACTTTTTCGTCCATGTCTGTTACTAATACTGTTAAGATGTTTTCTGCCACCTTTGCCTGAAAATAGCACTTGGAGTGCCTGTGTAACATCTAACGTGACATCCCACTCATGGTGTTAGTGGGTCATTGCAGGCAGCACACTGCTCCAAAGTGCTCCGTGTAGCTTGTTTTGCTTTTGGTCTAACCTGGAGATGAGCGCTTGCTTGGTGTTGTGGTGCTGCCTTCTGACGGTGGTACCATGCATGATTCTTGCCTTGACAAATACACTATATACACCCCTTTTGCCTCACATTCCAGCTTGCCCTAGGATGGGATCTTTGTGCAATACTGTTCTGGTGTGGTTATGTATGCAATTTTGTTCTCTCTGTATGGGAACTGTGCAGCAATCAAAGAATATTCAGAATGGTGTGTTGCTTATTTAATGGAAGGTTTTTCAAAATAAAGGATCCTTTTCAGCTTTTTGTTCCAGCAAGGATTTCTATTTACATTTTGATTTAAAATCTCTACAAGGCAGAAAGGCTACAGCCAGGTCAAGTCAGTGAAAAAAGAGGTGGAACCAAACTCCTGAGTGTTGTTTTGATTCTCTTTAAAAGCCACTGGAGAGCCTTCCTCTGACAGAGGACTTTGTGGTTCTTCTTCCCGTCCTGCTGCTGTTAATGTCGCATTCCCAACACATGAAACAACTGATTTGCAGAGTACTGCCTGGAAGTTGGCAGAATCTTCTGTGGGAGAAGGCTTCTTCTGGGACGGGGAGAAGGGTGCCTGTGTTTTTTTTTTTTCTTTTTCTTTTTTTTCTTTTCTGCTAGTTAGTTTTGTTCTTTTCTTTTAAACTGTTCCAGAAAGGGAGGAGAGGAAAATATTTGGTTACTAAACTCAAATCTTAAGATAGAATTAATAGTTTTATGAAACCTGTAAAAGCTGTTCCCATTACTAGTACTGTAGTTAAAATAATTGCTGCACTATTCTACTATAACCTCACCCATGGCAGAACTTTGTGGTAAAAACATACTGCGGGCAATGAAACTTGGCATTCCTGGCCAGAGCCCAAGGAAATGCTGCTGCTATTTGGTTTTTTTTTCTTTTGTTTTCATTTGGGTTTTTATTTAAATTTAAAACCATCATTTTATTTTGATTTGTAAAAGCCCAAGTAGTAGAGGTTTAATGGTTTTGGGCAGTGTTTGTAGTTCCTACAGCTGTTTTGTTTATATAGTAATTGCTCGGTCATTAATTCAATAATGTGATCTAATTTGTTTCCATTATATGTATGCAGTCTTAAAGTTTTACTTGAGTGTTTCCTGTTAGCTACCTACGTCAAGAGGACTTTTCCAGGATTTACTTTATACCCAACCGAATACATTCCGGTGCTTCCCTATGCGCACAGAGCCGCACAAACAGACGTGTGCAGGCGCACGCAGTTCGTTGTAGCTGGTGAAGAAGGAGCGGTGGCTTCAGCAGCTTGTGTTCGCCTGCGCGCACTCGTCAGCGATTTTGGAGAGCAGCGTGATTTCGGTGATTGCGCACGTTCGTTCGTGATTTTTGTTCGTTCTGCTCAGCTCTCACTGCAGGCGTCTTGCAGTGCTCTGAGCAATTCCGGCAGGTGATTAAAAGGAAATCCCTGTTTGTGAATTACTTTGCAAGAGGGTGTTTTTGAGAGGAGCCTCTTCGGCAGATTTTTGCTATACAGCTGTGGGTAGCTCTGCATCCAGTTCTGGTTTTGCTTGCTAGTTTGTGCAGTTTTGGCATACTGCAGGTGAACCTTAGGGTGGTGCTTGTAATCTAAGTGGGGTTTAGAGCCAAGGTTATGGAAGAATAGGTGGGTTAGGACGATCGACAAGATCTTGTTTTGCTGGGAGTTGCATGGATGTCATATGATAGAGTTTAGCTAGTTTGAGTTTACTGGTGTAACTGTGAAACCAAGTCCCCAGTGCTGAGGTGGTTTATGTTGGCAAAAACACATTTTACCAATAAAAACTGCTTCAATGTTATATCTAAAAACTATTTCTAACCTAGGTTTCCTTTTGAAACATATTGTATATGTTTCTTAAAATACACGTTTGTGTTTATACTCATTGCCTTGTCCTTTTAAAGTTGATGGTAAAGTAATAATCTTAAAATTGTAGCTAGAGTCACACTAAACATTGTGTTCAGGTTGCTCCCCAAGTATTACAAACTATCAAACAGGCAGGAGAGTAGTAGGCTTGTACAGTTATACAGCAGAAAAAATAAATTAAAAGTTGAGCTCACTGTGGTCCATTTAGGATTTTAGTTCACTTGTTTGGCAGTTGAAGTCACTTTGCCTTCTCCCTAACGTCTGATAAATCTGCCCAGTGTAAACCATAGTTTTACCTAGTTTTAATCTGTATTTTGCTTTCGTTGTAATAGAGCAACACCAGGAAATGTTCACAGGCAAACTCTGCTGTGGGTGATTATTCAGTGAAGGATTTCAGCTTTGCTGCTGCTTGATTTGTGTTTCACTTTATTTTTTCCAGAAAAACATGGTAATACAGTAACAAAATTGTATTAATTACATCAAGGGAAATTTATGTTAGTAAGTTACTCTAGGTTATAAGCTTAAAATCAAAGTGAATGGAATCCTTAGGGCAGAGATCAAAATCCTCCATATACCAAATGTGCTTTTGATGCTTAAAAGATAAATGATAGTTTAAGTTATTCTTCTCACGACATAGCATAGTAGGTTAGGAAAGACTGTGGTTTTGCCTGTTCCAGAGGGTTGGACGGCAGCTGTAGCTTGGCCAGAGTTGTACATAAGACACTCTCATTTGCAGTCGAGCCCGGTAGCGTTACGCCAGCTTTTTGGGCGACATCCCTTTCCATCGGCTGGGGACCGCTGAGCGGGGAGGACGGTCGGTGCAAGGCCCAGCAAGGCGCCTGCAAGCGAAGCATCTGAGCCACTGAGTCACTTGCATGTATTTTGGCAGGACCGCCTTAGAAGTCAGCCCCTCGCCGCTCAGTGGTCACGTTGTGCTCCCGTAATTGCTCCGTTGAAAGGTTGTTTGTGACCCGTTGTGCTTCCAGCCCCGACACTTCCAGCTGAACGTAGCGTTTGTTCTTTTTTTGCTAAATTTTGTGGGTAAATTTTATGAAAGCTTCCAGGCATGCTTGAGCGATTCGTGTAGCTAGCACTTTATTGGCTTCTTGTGTTCCATGGTTTATTCTGTTGAAAAATTGTGAAGGTTTTTTCTTTTTTTTCCCCCTTGATAAGATTAGTTTTTATTTCATAATTGATGCCAGACTTCTGTTGAATAGAAATGTAATATAATGAAATTTAGTCAAAAAGCTTCTTAAAGCGCTCTTAGAAGTAAGACACGTTGATATGTCAGTGTGCTGAAAATAAAACAGCCTAGGAAGGTCAGGAAAATGAAAACAAAAATATTTGAGGAACTTGCAAGTTAAGTTTGCTCTTGATAGATAGCATTTGTAGAACTCGTGATTTACAAGTCACTTGTACTTTGCCTTCTTTTTCCAATCTATAGAAATTAGCATGTTTTCTCCTACAATTTGTAATACATTTCCTCACTTTGAATGAGTAAGCCATTATGCTGAAATGGAAAATTATTCTCTTTTCACCTGAAGGGGGGAAAAAGGGCTACAGCTTTTGAAAGCACACCCTAAACAATTCTGACTTCATTTGCTTAGTCAATGATTTCCTCCAGAGGCTTGGCTGATGCTAAAACTTCTGGACTAATATGTACCATTTCAAATTTTCAACTTTTTTTTTTTTTTAATTCTAGACAACTTAGGCTTTAGTATAAATTGTTGCAATTTCAACTACATTTTTAAGTAGCTTTTATTATGTTTAAATCCAGTGTCTTAATTTAAACTTATGTCTTTTTACCTCCTAGCTTGTGGCATTCAAAGATTCTTCCTTAGATCGGGGATTGAAATCAAGGTTGTGCATACAATAACTATTTTGGTCTGTCTTGATTTTTCTTGAACAACGTATTACTATGGAATTCCATTGTTCTGCATTTTTCTTTCTTAATTATGAAGGGGCTTGGAATGGAGATGCTTTCTTCAGAACTGAGTTATCTTATGCTTTAAAATACTGGAAAGTTGAATGTCTGGTGCAGACAGTGGTGCTGTGAGGCTGTTCCTGGGTCTCAGGAGTCCTCCAGATGGAGGAGTCTTTCTGCGTGCTGTGGATTAATGCTGTATGTTTCTCAGAAGCAAAAGGGACCTTACCTTTAGCCTTGGTATTATCTACCTTGTTGATTTTGGTCATGGCAGTGTTTTATAATTTAAATGAATGGGTGCAATCCAGCCTGCCTTTGCTTGACAGAAAGGTGAATGAAATTTCTGATGGATGTTAACTCTGGTGATTTCAGAATCGCCTAAACCAATTAATTCTGAATAACCTTGAAGTGAATAAAAACTGAGACTGCTTCTTTGTAACACTGTTCCTTTATCACAGGTCAGGGTTTGAGTTCTGCATGACTTGAGCTGCTTACATAGACAGCGCGTTTATGATTGTAGAAAGGCATGTTGTAAGTTAGAACTAATTTTTTTATCTTTTTCTAATTTTTTTTTCTTTTATGCACTCTTTCAAAAGAGAGATTCTTTTCTGCTTAGGAAGTGTTGTTAAGAACCTTACGTGAATTTTGGAAGATGCAAGGATTATCAGAAGGAAAGATATGAGTCAAGTTCAAATTTGTAACAGAAAACGAAGTGGCCCAGAAGATGGTTGGACAAATTCATGGGGGTTGGATCCATCACAGTTTATTAGACACAACTATTCACATGCAACTTGGAGCTCAGGGATCCGTAGACTATTGATTGTTGTGAGCTGATTAAAAAAAAAAGGGGGGGGGAATTACGTGCTGCTCTTCTGTGCTCAGTCCTGACAGGTCTGTTATTGACCAGCAGTGAAACAAGACAAGCCATCCATCTAAGCTTGAGTATCTGTTCTTAGGTAACACGTTTCCAGAGTGCCCTTACTAGAATTACTGATGTCTAACAATAGGAAAATAAATGTAAACATCAAATTTTTGTTTAGTTTCTCCATATGCTTCAGTGTACAAAACTAACCTATTCCATGGCTGACAGGTTTCTAATGTTGAATATGTATCAAAAGAGTGTCTGTGTTAACATTTAATAAGCCTGCTAAGACTTGGTAACCTGTGGAAGCTGGAAGGATAGGCCAAAAATTGTCTGTATTTTAAAATAGAAAAGACAACAGTGTACAAAAATAGTGAGTGACATAGGCATGCTAAAATGTTGCCTAATTCAATAGGGTGATGCAGGGTTTTTCATGACACTGAAAAAGAAGCCTACTTAACCCTGGAAGCTTTTAATCTCTCTCCTAGTGCATACGCATGTTTTTACAGCACGTGTTCAGAGGTTCTTTTTTGTCTGTTACTATTGCTGGAGTACGTAAAATTAGTTATCTGCTTGCAAAACAAAAGAAGAAATGGTGTGATGAGATGAATGGTCTGGAGGGGCAGGACATGGCGTTTGGTGGCATGTGCATTAAATGTTGACCAGCTGCCTTTTCAAACAGATGTAGTGAGGTAGGATAAAAAGACGATGTAATCTGATTTTTGAATTTTGAAATTGAATTAGAAGTTGAAGCTCTTAGAAATAAGAGAGGGGAATTACTTAAGAAAGGAGTGTGTAGGTAAAGTATGTGTCTGAATCGCTGATAGCTGAGATGGTAAGAGTGCAATAGTTCCCTGTACAAGATAGTATTCAGTTATTCATAGTTTTTTTCCAAATAGTGACATGTTAGATGGAATTTTTCCAACACAACATCTGGGAAGACTTCAGAAGAAATTTTCTGCTGTCTCCAAAGTCCAGGACAGACAGGAATGCATTTTGCCAGGTTAAGTTTCTGGGAGCATTTATTTATGAGAAATTTTCTAGTTGTGTACTCTTGGGATTTGAAACTTGGGAGAGGCTTGGACTCTTGTGTAGGTGTTGTACTATCCCCATGGAAATCCATTTCAGTTAGAGAAAAGAAGAGCCTTTAAAAATCAAAATTATTAAAAAACAAATCAGAATTCAGAAATGCTGGAAATTGAGAGTCATGAACTTTCTGCTTATCTGGTTGCTGGCTGATTTATTTGTTTTAACTACAGCTTATGACAGTGTGTACTGTATTTGCACCACAGCTGAAATTAGGGAGTTTGTGTACCCGTTTCTGTCCTTCCTTCTCAGACTAAACAATGTGAGAGAAAAGTTATTTGTCTGGACAAGAGTGAGTGCGGTCTAGGTGGTGACAGGAGCTGGGAGCTGTGGAGATGCCTTGGCAAAAGGTGTTAGAGGGAGCAGCTAGGAAAGGAGTACCAAGACGGGATGAAGTATGTGATAATACATCTTGGTTTTAAAAAACAGAGCATGAAAAAGAGTCAGAAGGAATTGCAGCATTTCCCCAAGGGAGGTACAACAAATTAACACAGAATTGCTGCACTGTAAAGCTTGATGTAATTTGCTTACTGCATGGTACTCCAAAAAAGCAGAACCTGGTTTTCCAGAGAAACATTCAGCTGTGCTGATACCACGTTTGCTTTTTATTTTCTCGGGATCTGTGCCTTGTTGTTTGCAATAATAGGCCTGCTTGTGATTTAGCAAACTGAGAGTCCTTAGGAAAGTTTCTCTCCCTGTGAAAACCTGGTCATATTCAGACATGGTATATCCAGAATGGGGGGAATAGTGTGATATCATGTAATTGATATCTCTATTACCATGTGCAGGGCTGAGATAAAATAGGTGTGCTGTCAACCTTTTCTTCTTTTCCTTCCAAGTAACCTGTGTATTATCATTATAACCTGACATGTTCAGGGAAAAAGATGTTACTAAATATTTTATTTTTTAAAAGAATGACATAGTATCTCTGGCTGCTAACGGCCTTACTCTGCAGGTATAATAAGAAAAAGACGTAAGTGAAATGCTGAGTGTTAATATGATTCCTCCTTAGAAACAAGGCTGGGACAAATGCTCACTAATTGGAGTGAGACAAAGAATGGCAGGAAGAGAGAAAGTTATTTCATGGCCTGTCAAATATGAATTAATTTAATTTATAATCATTTCGTCCTGGCAAGTCACTCCTACTGATTAGTTGCAATAAGTAACTGGTAAATTGCAATAGTGAGCACTTCATCAGCAGCAAGGAGATTGGGGTTGTAGAAAGCTCATACAGGGTAGCAAAGTGCTACTTAATTCTGGCTTCTCTGGACTGAGACCGATTTTAATTATACTCAGGTTTTCCCGTTTTAGGAGATAATCTGTCTTGAGAGAGAGCTTGGGCTTTTCCCTTGAAATAATTTCCTAGAGACAGCTTGATCACACAGCTTCAAGTAACCAAGCTTTCAGACTTGGCCCTGTTTCAAACAGGTGTTTCCAAGGTCAGTTCCTAAGTAGGCAGCGCCTCACTGGTTATCTTTGCTTTGTCACTAGATTGAACACGTAGTGAAAATACAGAACAAAATAAAATTGAGATATATTGGAAGTTTTTGTTCCAAGATTTCACTGACATTGTTTCTTCATGAAAGTAGGAAATGGAAAAAGCTGATCACAAATACATGCTCTAGATTGCTGTTTCCTATCTGGATTAAAGGCTGTGTGAGTCAGGCAACACTAGCAACTTTTTTACTGCTAAAGCTTTCTGCTCTCCAGAACAGGCTGGATCTTTGGGCAAATTAGCAATGGGTTTGCTGGTTTGGTGGGTGATGCCACAAGGAAACAGAAGGGAGGCAACAAGTCTCTAAAGTTTAGAGCTTAACATTTAAAGTTATGCCTCTTTGCTTTTGTTGTTGTTGTTGTAATGAGGAAAAAATGGCAATAAGTTTAAACCAAAGAAAGGACTCTTAGTCATTGCATCCAAAATGAAGTTTCTGGATAGTTTGCATAAGCAGTCTTTGTTTTGTCAGAGTCTTAATGAGATTCTCAAGAGAAGGTGAATTTCAAGAAAATCAGTTTAATGGTCTGGTTACAAACAGAGAAAAACAAGTGGCTTGAAATTTCACGTAGCTTCTCTTTATAAAAATAACTTACATTCAGGTGTCTCAGGAACTCATCTGAATCTTCAAAACACTTAGTATCAAGTCCTATAGGATGGAAATACAGCACTGTTAAGGATATCTATGTGCTCTTGTCTGCTCGTACACAGCGTTTAATGTGGTTGCACTGGATGTTTGTCTCCTATGCTTCAGCTCCCAAACAGCTGATGATGAAAAGTGAAGTCCATGACAAGATTAAATGATTATTTTTTTAAAAAAGCTGAGTGGATTGCCAGTTGCATTTTTTTGTTCTGGGATCTCGGCAAAGTCAGCCCTGAGTTATTGAAATACTTTTTTTCTTTACATTCTGTATGTATTTGCATATGCTTTTAAATAATTAAGTTTGCTTACCTTTTGGTCTTTTGGTACTGCTGTTAGCCTGTATGATGACAAGAACAGGCAGAATGTTACCTTCGTTCTAGTAGATACTGAATTCTCTGGAGGAGAGGCTTTATCTGAAAAGGTAGTGCTAAATTTTGGCTCCTGGGAAGTGTTTTCTGTGGTGGGTTTCATTCCACTATGTATGTGTGTAAATCAAGGATATGCTTCACTTTGGAACTGTATCAAATGTGCATATCCACATCCAGCTCCTTCAGGGTGAGACCATCTAGAGCTTAATGGTCCTCAGCTGAAGGGTACTTGTGCAGGAGCACACCTGAAGAAATAGCCACCAAGGAGCAGCCAGGGGTTGGTAACTAACCTCCAAAATAAGGTGCCACAGGGGCCAGACACCATAAGCTGCAGGTGCCATTCAGAGTGTGTTGGCTGTCGTGTCAGCCTCTCACAGAGTTTTAATGCAGAAAATGAGGCTTATTTTAGTTTGTTAATGATTAAAAATTCCTTCTGGTATGTATCAGAGATAATTCCAGTGTAGGAGTCGTGGATCTTACAGCAACAAAGGAGATGAAGATGGAAATATACAACGTTGCTTGTCTTTCATCTGTTTCTCATCCCTCCAAGTATCAATTTCTGTGTAGGTAAATCTTGTGTGATTCCTGTAATAACAGCAGCTAGGTGGAAGTATGTTTTCATGCTCCAGGAGCAGTAGTAGTGTGCTTCAAGCTGCAGTTTACATTGGTGTCAGTTCTTTAGAAAGTAACCTCAGGATGATTTTGTTGTGAGAGAAGATCTCAGCAGAATGATTATTCAGACAGGAGGAGCTGATCGTTGTGTTGTTGGTTTGGTTCAAGTATCTGACTGCGAAGCCCAGCAGGGATAACCTCTTCTGAATCTGTAGACATTGTCCCTAGCAGCGTGTTAATTATCTGCAAACAGGTATACCAAAATGTATGGGTAGATTGCACCTTAACATGAACAACTGGTTGTGGGAATAAGCAGTTTTTTGGAAAAGCATTCAGTTTCCCACACAAAGGTTGGTATATGTGTTAGGTGGTGTTTGTGTATGTTCAGGGAGCAGTTGAGTTGGATCTGTCTTTTGTCAGTAATCACACAGGCACATTTATTTGTTGGCCTTCTTTTGCAAGTAAGCTCGTGCCCTATTAATTGATTATGTGAACCACTGTGAATTTCTCTTGGGACTACTTGGGCAGTCATCTGACATGGGTCTTACTGCTGAGCATTCTTGAATGGTCTCCTACTCTCCATTTATTGGCAGTGTTTCATGTTTGAGGCTTGAATGAGATAGCCCAGAAAACATGTGATTTTTGTGAATTCAGTTCATCAGAGACAGGAAGATACAAAGGTGACACAACCAATTCATTTCAAATCCTGATACTTTGAAAGGTGAATGGTCTAACTCCATTCTATCCTGTACCAAACCCTTCTTTGAACAGCTTCTCAATGCTTGATGGGAGTTTTACTCAAATAGCAAAGCAAGTGGGAGTAACGTTATAAGCTGTGTCATACTATATAAAAAAAAAAAAAATCAAGAAGTGGCATTTAAATTCTATTTAAAAATGGGTCTTGAATGAAATCTAAAATGCCACTTGAGGGGGGTAGTATATACTTTTAATACATGCAAAATTGTGAGTTGTTGTTTTTTTTAAGAATATCCTTACAATAACAGATTAGAACTTTATATGTGATACCACTTTAGCAAGATCACTCCTTAGTCTCATATTGTAGAGGCTGCCCTCAGAACAGAAGGTGACTTCCTCTTTTTGGCTCTAAGATTAATGCTCTTATTTGACACAAGTAGTGCTTCGACCTTACTGCTTTATGCAGTTTTTTTCTGAGGGTGCCTTACTATTATGGGCCAGACTGACAATGTACTAACAGATTTTGTTGACACTTGCTGTGTAATCTTCTGAAGTTGCACTTCATCCCCTGAAATTCGAAGTACTGAGATTACCAGTAAAATAGTGGCACTCTGCTTATGGGTGTAAAAGTATTTCTGTATTAACCTAATTTCCTGAAGGTTTATGGCTGTTGTAAATTTCTTCCCCGGATGACTTCTTGCTGAACTGCTCCTTGAACAAGCAGGAAAAGCTGATCCTCAGAGCAAAGCAACCACCTGTCAATAACCTTACAGAAAATGTTGCTGGCTTTTACATGTGCACTACAAAAATATAGAAATACTAAGTTTAAAATACTAGTTCAGCACTTGCATGGAATCCTAAATACAATTTGAGTAATGCTTGAAATGAAAAAACTAACAGTAAGGGCTGACTTCTTGTGTGTTTCAATACTATTTTAAATAACAAAGTTGAATGTTGAAGAAAGTTGCAGAAGTCTGTTCATCATGTACAGTAATTCCATTTTTGTAGGGATTTTTACAGTGCATACTGACGGAATTTATAAAAGCAAACATGAATTCCCTAGTCTCTATCGCCTTTGATTTCGAGAATTGTTTAAGTGTTGGGATGTTCGTCTTACTTGAAGCCTGTCTGAATCTGATCATTTGCCCTAGGCATGCTTAGTATAGCTCAAGCATGTAAATCTTGTGGAGAAATGTTTGTAACAATTGGCAGTAAAACTTTCAATTCTCATCGAAGTGTTTGCTTGTCCAGCAATACTGCATTCTCAGTCGAGGACAACCTCTGGTGAAGTGCTGGATACCTGGCTTCAGCTCCAGTCTGAGGTGCACAGGGAGGTGTGTCACTGACGGGTCGGATCGCTCGGACACTGCTGCGTGGAAGTGACGCACGTGTCCACACAGCTATGTGTGTAACTTGAAAATGCACCAGCCCATGCAGAACGTGGCCCGGGCCGGGTGCCGCTGGATGGCGGCCATGGCGGCGGCCTCTCCTCACTGGAGGCGGCGGTGATGAACCAGCATGGCGGGGCCTGTGGGCTGCCCGTCCGCCTGAGGTGTGGTTGCTCCCGCTCCTCACCAGAGGAAGTGGAGCCGCCCATCCCCGCGAGCTGAAGGGGAAAGGCGGTGGTGGGCATTCTTAAAATACATCAGACTAAGTTCCTAAAAGCCAGAGCACCTTCCTTAGGTTCCTCCACTTATCTCCTGGTGTATCTGAGATGTGGCACTCGGTCAGAAGTGCGATTGAAAGGTACGTTGAACATGCATGAAATGACATGGGCCCAGACTTCAGTGCAAGCTTGCAGTTGTCTCATTTCCATCAACTTTCTTGATGCTTATTAGGCAGACTGTCTGTTTCCCTGATAGCTACTGAGAGGGAGCTTTTCTTGCAGACTTCACCATGCTTTCTGATGCCCACAATGTACGTTTTCCGTAAGTATGGGGAATTGAGGACAGCGTCCCCTGGCTGGACCTTATGGTGGGGAGAAGGGGCTGACAGGCTTCATGGTGGGGCTAGCTGGGGCCAGAGTGTGGAAGAGGAGACCTGAAGGAAGAAAACAGTTGGTCGGGAGCGTGGATTTTTTGGCAGGTACAGGAAGCAGGAGGAAGAGGTTTGAGAGGCATTTTACATTTTTGTTTTTCTCTAGTGGCTTTGGACAGTTTCCTGAAGAGGATGTCACCCAGAGTTTTTGTGACAGGCTCCTAAATATGTATACTCCATGCCCAGGAGCTGCTTAAGTTACCAGTGATGTGCCATACCACCCAACTGAGAAGCTCTTCCCGGCATTTAACCACTTTCTTTCCACTGGTCTAATCAGCTTCAGAAGTTAGAGTGGATGCAGACCTCTGGGAAACCTGTGGAGTTTGTTGGAGGTTACAAAAAGAAGAGAGGAGAAAAAGAGGGAGGAGTCCTAATATGCATTATATACAGCTAGCATAGCTACAACCTCCAGGCAAGGTGCAGCATGTTTCTTCTTCGTGGTGAGATTTCTATGCCTAGAAAAAAATTGAGAAGTGCTGTAGCACAGTTGATTTACAGCCACCTTTTCCTTGTTCCAGCTAAGTAGAAGTTGTGATTGGAACTGCACCATTTCTTGAATTTATCTCTAACTTTTTTCTTTGTAATAGTGAAATATTTTGTTTGCCTTTTAAATAGCTTCTTCACTGCAGTTTATTGTTGACTAGCAGATAATAGGCATCTACAGGAGTGTTTTGTTGTTGTTTTTGTTTTAGGATAAAACTCTTGGATCACAGAGAACTTAACCTCTCTTCCTTGTACCTTCTGAGGTGAACTTGCCGTCTGTGGCTGTATCTCGTGAGAATATATCCTGCACTCAACTCACAGGTTTTATCAAAGGAACAGTTGATTGAGAGCCTAAAATTGCTCCAATTCAAACTTTGTTTCCATGCCTTTGCTACTTTGTGAACTCTACCCTGCAAATCTGCTAACATTCACCCCAGAACTATTCTGACTCATACAAGCTAGTGAAGCTCAAGAGTGTCATCCTACATGAAGTTTGGTGTAGTAGTAAAGGTGGCATATACAAATGGTTTCCTGTTCAGACTGGTACTGAGAAGGGGGAAAACACAAGTTTCTCCTTAAATGTCTCTGAGACTTTGTGTGCATGTGTTACATCTAGATATATGTACACACATACATACACAAGCATACGTTGTGTGTGCATCACTTGAAGGGCATTACTCCATATCCTCTCTTGATACTGGCGACGCAGAAGGGGTGCCTGCTGTGATGTTTCATGGATGGCTGTTGTTTCTTGGAGGCCTCTCAACACAACTTGAAGCTACAGTTTTGTCACTGAGGTATTAGCAGCTGTGAGTTTGAGTAAACTTGCTGACTGTCACAAACTGCCCTGTTACTCACACAACAGAAAGACTGCTTTGGATTGTGGGGGAGAGAGTTCAGCCTGGGATGTTGCATAGGAAGAAGATGAGAATTAGACCTCACAGTTGCATCTCCTGAACACGGCAGCAAGGAATGCATTTGGCAAGGTGCTGTGGGCAGTAGCCTGCATGCCTCGCTCTGTCACCTACACAGGAGTCTTATTGGCACTTTTCCCCGCTTTCAGTCTGTGTATTGGGTTTACATGGCAAGGGTTTGGTAGCTGGGGACCGCAGGGGTGGCCTCTGTGAGCAGAGCCCAGCAGCTGCCCCATGTCAGACCAGAGCCAGCTCCAGCCGGCTCCAAAAG
>VXAA01000662.1:94511-105011 GCA_013399115.1 Anseranas semipalmata
GGGTGGGGGAAGGTGTTCTTAGTTTGCTTGTAGTTTCTCACTGCTCTAGTCCGCTAGTGATAGGCAATAAATTATATTAGTCTCCTTTATGCTGAGTCTCTTTTGCCTTTGGTGGTAATTGTTGAGTGATCTCCTTGTCCTTATCTCAACCCACGAGCCTTTTTCCATCATGTCTTCTCACCCTGTCCTTTCGAGGAGGGGGAGTGGCAGAGCAGTGTGGTGGAGCTGAGCTACACATCAGTGTGAAACCACCACAGTCTGCTTTGTAGTAGAAATAATGTTTCAGTCAGAATTAAAGCCTTGCTTGTAATAGCATTAGGATCTGCTAGCTACAGGGTGTGATAGGTGTTGAGCTGGTCTGCATTTCAGTCTAACATTTGGGGATATGAAGGTAGTTTAACAAAGTTTCTATCTACTCACTGCAGGCGAGGTAATGTACATTGGCTCATAGTTCCTTTCAGTCCTCCAGCATCGTTTCCCTGTTAAACCACAGTCGAAACTGTTTAGTGATGCAGAGTAGAAAGCTGTTGAGGTTATCTCTGGGATTCGCGCTCAGCTGACTTTCCATACACGGGGGTGAAATGCAATTCACCTTTCTTTAGGCTTTTCTCTGTAAGGAGAATCTATCTGTTTCTCAGAAAGAAAATACTTTAAAAGCATGACAACTCAAATACTAAAAACTGCCTGTTTAAAACAAAGAACAAGTATAAGAAAAACCAACTCCTACTGGAGTTGCTGGCTGTGTAACTGAAAATCATAGATGGTGTTGTTGTGAAGCAGAGCCTCTAGCTGGTAATCTTGTGTCAGGTCCCTGGCTCTGCTGCCTCTGCTGGCCCCATCTGAGGGACTGCATTACCAGTGCAGTCCTTGAAAGGATCCCTTCTGCAAGACTGCCTTTGGGGAGACTGTAGGTGAGATCAGCCAGCTAGTTGGTGCAAAGCAGGCAGGACGTCTCTAAAATCCTGACAGTTAAGGGATCATGCTTTGTATCTTGCTGTTGTACTTCAGGATAATTAATAAGTAGTTGACCAGAAATGAAACAAATATGGTAAGAAGACCATGAAAGACCCTGTTCACAAAAAAAAAAAAATAGGAAAGAAGACATTTCTGTATTGGTGGCTAACTGCATTTGGTGGTCTGTGGTTCAATTTATAGAGCAACTGAGTGTGATTGAAGCATGTAGATATATCCCAAGCTAGCTTTTTTTCTTAGTAATGTGGATATTGTTAGAATTGCAGACATGAAACGTAGTGGGCTGCCCAGGTGTCTTGTAGGCTTGCATTTACTAACTGAAAGCTGTACTGTTGCAGCTGTGTTGCTGCTTGTGGTACCCATTACAGCTAGAGCGAAGCCATCTTCTAATTGTCATTGTGTATGTGATCACTGTTCTTAAAAATTGCATGTGTAAAGGAACAGGATGTGCCACCTGCCTTTCCTTAGGTAATGCAAAGTCCACATATGTGAATTTAATCTGGTAGAGGACAAGTTTTAGGTGATGTTGAGGTTAGACATAGGCTATAGAGGTCATAAATGCACCATCTCTGGAAGCTTCTTTTGTTATCCAAATGCATAAATGCCCAAAACAAGTTTATATGTATTTGTCATAATTTGGCAGAACTAAACTGTTCTCATTATTTGCTCCCTACAGTTTTATCTTAGGCTAATCCAAGAGGTCATATTATACTTTAATTCTGCATCTGAGGTAATGGACAGAAAGCTGCCAAGCCTTATCTTTAACACCATTCTCATGTTTTTTTAGTTTGCCTTTGAACTTGAATTGATTCCAAATTTCAATAAAGCGTGTGGAGCGTTCCTAGTGAAAATACATGTATTTTGTACAAGTCTAAATAAAGTGGGAAGTGAGCTTAGAATGTTTTGCACAGTTTAAAAGTGGTCTTTTTTTAACTTCACACCTTGGAACTTCACCTTAATAATGATTTTTTCTTTGTTCTCACTTCCTACAGAAATACACAGGAAGTCTTCTGGAACTCATGTGATCTGTGAAAGCCAGTGTCAGTGACTCCTATGGCAAAATTACTTCTTTCCAAAGTGATGAGTCAGAAGTTAATTTTATGAAACTCAATGTTTGGAGGAAAACAACATTTTTTTCAAAAGGATAGTCTTCTAAAAAGCAGCTTTTTTTTTTTTTTTTTGTAAACTGTCAGCTCTGTCTGAAGAGGTCAGCCAGCCAGCTAACCAGCTAACTCACTAGGAACTCATTACTTTAACATATCTTAATCAGTCTTTGCATCTGTATTGATAAAAGTTTTGACAAGGAACCTAACTGGCAATCCTTGTGTAATTTGACAACAAAAGTCTTGATTGTATCTTGGACTATATACTGATAAATTTGCAGAGTGCAATTAGCGTTTTGTCCAAAATTAACGGTTTGAGGTTAAGTGATTTTTATTCCTGCCCTGTGAAAAGAACTGAATGAATTTTCATGTTTGCCTGAATGTGTCTTGCATTCATAGTTGAGTGGTATTAGAATCAGAAAAGGCCCACTGGCTGCATACTGTTGACTTTTCCTCTCCAGGGCCCAGTTTATTGCTTCTTTCTCCCCTCAGTGCATTTCCTAAACTTTCTTGGTGTCTTTCACGTAACTGTGGCTTCTCAGAATGTGTGCTCTTGGTTTTGCTGCATTGTGATTTCCAGCGAAAACAAAAGGCACAATGGATAATGAGTAGGTTTAATGGTGCTGCAGATGTCAGGTGTGACTATTTGCGGTTTTACTACACCATGCTAGAGGAGTGAATTGAGATGTGTGTTGCCGCCTTAGCCTCTGCAGGAAAGTGTGTGGAGGAGTTCAGGCTGTTATAATACACTGTCTTTTTCTTTCCAAGTGTCTTTCTGGTGCATGTTTCCTGAACAACAGTGGTAAATGAACGCAGGAGTGGATTGCATCCTTAGCAAGGTCACTGATGGCACTAAGCTGGGAGGTGCTGTTGACTCCCTGGGGGGACAAGAGGCCTTCAGAGGGATCTAGATACATTGGAGAATAGGGCAGTCAGCAACGGCATGAAGCTCAACCAAGGAAAGTGCACCCGGGTCAGAGCAATGCCGGACACAGGCACAGACGGGAGACGAGTGGCTGCAGAGCAGCTCAGCAGAAGGGGACCTGGGGGTGCTGGTGACAGCAGGCTCAGCGTGAGCCAGCAGCGTGCCCTGGCAGCCAAGAGGGCAAACCGCATTGTGGGGTGCTTTAAACACAGCATCGCCAGCTGGTCAAAAGAGGTGATGCTCCTGCTGTATTTAGCAATGGTGTGGCCTCACATTGAATACTGTCTACAATATGAAAACAAAGCATCCAGAGGAGTGCAACAAAGCTGGTGGAAGGGCTGAAGGCATGTCCTGTGAGGAGAGGCTGAGGACACTTGGGTTGCCCAGTCTGGAGACGAGGAGCTGAGAGGCGACCTCGTTGCTCTCTGCAACCCCCTGAGGAGGGAGGCACAGAGGGAGGTGCCCGTCTCTGCTCCCTGGTCACCCATGACAGGACGCGAGGGAACGGCACAGAGCTGCGCCTGGGGAGGGTCAGACTGGGCGTTAGGAAACATTTCTGCACCGTGAGGGTGGTCAGACACTGGAACAGGCTTCCTAGAGAGGTGGTTGGTGCCCCAGGCCTGTCAGTGTTCAAGGGACATCTGGGCAATGACCTGAATAACGTGCTTTAACTTTTGGTTAGCCCTGAAGTGGTCAGGCAATGGGACTTGATGACTTTCATAGGTCTCTTCCAACTGAGCTGTTCTAATTCTAATTCTAAATAAACTTACAACTCTGAGTAAAAGATCAATTTTCAGTCTCAGGGTTATTGCACTTGTAGAATCTCTGTCAACTTGCAAGTTCTGGAGTGATTTGTGGAAATAGGGTAAACAAAAAAAGGCAGTCAAAGCTTATATTTTATTATTAAAACAAAACCTGGGTGTAGCAGCTGGAAGTCTATGTAAAATATATATGTAATATTTTGATCTGCAAGCTTACCTCTTTTCCAGTGTTGCTGAGCCTTCTTTTACAAACACTGCTTATTCATGTTGCTAATTATTCATGCTTACCTAGTTAAATAATTTCAGTTTTGTGGTAACTTAAGTGTACCATATTGTCCTTTTGCTATTTCCCTCCACCAAAGACTTTTCTCAACTTTCGTATTTTAACATGGGCTTTATTTTGGTTGGAGACTCAGTTCTGTCAAAGAACATGCGTATCTCTGCTGTTATGTAAATAATAAATAATGAAGCTTTGGAGTTTTGCCCACAAATCACGTTTTCTGTAATTCAGGATTCTTATGTAATTCTGGACTTACTGGAAAACAGATTCCTTCTCAGTTTGTCTGTTCCTGCTGTCTGATCATTACTGGAGTCAAAAATTACCTTCCCAGCAACTGGTTGCAATGTTAAAACTGAATGATGGATTGTGGCAACCCATAACACAATATATGCATATATGCATATGTAAAGTATTTATAAATATACGAATGTATATGTACACACGTGTGCTCATGTATGTACACAAGTATATGTAAGTCTCTATGTGTGCATACGTAGAATATAGTTGGCTGTGCATAGATAGATATGGAACACAGTGGTAAACAGTAGGTGCAGGTGAATTCCTGACACAAGATTTTACTTTGTTGTAAACATTGTCCACTGTCTTTGGAAGCTTTTGATTAAAAGAAAAGGAAAAAAAAAAAAAGAAAAAAGAAAAAAAAAAAACATCATCGTATTGTAGGCATTAATATCTGTCCAATTTCAGTAACATAGTATGTTATGATGGATGCAGTAGCTAGCAAATATGCATCTGTAAACAAAACAGCAAAGACTCTCTTGCAGAGCAAGCAGGAAGAAAGGAATTTAGTTTTCCTTACACTAAATTTTAAACTTTTTTCAGTAAGCAGAATAGTCAGTGCTAAATGTCAGGTTTCCCTTCGAGAACGTGAAGTAACAGACTCTGAAAGCCAGTCCTGCTAAGGAAAGAGGGGGGTAAAAATCAATGGTAGTGACAGGCTGGCTGTGGGAACACCTCTTCACTGTCACCGCTGATGATGTTAGGGACCCAGAGGAATGTGCTGCTGCTGCTGCTGCTGCTGCTGCTGTCCGGAGCTCCCTGCCTGCTGTGGAGCAGATGTTAGTACAGTGATGCCGAAACTTACACAGGTGCCCTTACCTCTGCAACAAAACCAGTTCTCAAAACACATACGTGAGAAAAAGGAAGCTCGTTGTTGTTTTCCACAGTTGGATGCACGGGTACACTGCACAGTTTTGCTGTGAGGACCTGCAATCTTTTGTTAGTTTTAGTCATCCAATTTATCTTCATTTGTAAAATGTCATTATTTTTCTGTTATTCTATTAGTTTTGACTGGCATTAAGGCAAGGCTCAAAACAGTTATGCTTAGTATTGAGGTGTACCACTGCAAAAAAGGTACAGAATATTGGTCTTAATGATGAGAAAAGTACATATAGGGAGCTTACTATAAGCTTGTTCTGTAATCACAGAGATAAATAGAGATAATTTGAGTAAATAAAGCAAAGTAAGACCTTTCTAATTCTGTGTGCCCACCTTCAGTTTATGTGCCAAACCTTTATACCAAACTTCTAGAAATGTTGTATTCTAATGTCTGAATGATAAAGGTACTACTCTTTCATAGCCCATTATCCTTTAAGCTCAGCATACTTTGAATATTCTGACTGCATAAGTGAACAATTCTAAATAATGGATGCTTATAAATACTGGAAAGTTTTCTAGAAATAATAGAGGATAATTATAAATAATAGAATTATAAACTATATTTTGCATGTGTGCATATACATATGTAAACATTTAAATGTGTGTACATACACATAGGTATACAGGCATGTGTACACATACACAGCTATGTGAAAGTTTTACATATACACATATATTGTTTATTTTGGATTTCCTCAATCTGTCATTCATCTAACACACTTTATTAGAGATTTCTAAAAGCTTTTGTTTTAATACTTTTGCATTGAATTGATTTTACTGTGATTCTTGACATGACCAGCTCAAAAAATTTGCAAGATGAGGTTAGCCAGTCAAAAGCCATGATTTCCCCTTAAAAGGGGAACTTAAATAAATGTGCAAATCTGTGTCCCTGTGTGTGTCTGTGCATGTGATCTTTTTTTTTCTCTAGTGTGTTTCTCCCACAAAATCAATGCATTCAATTTCTTTTACACTTTTCAAGTATATTGTCTATAAGTTTAAAACTGGAATGTTGTGCAGAAGACAGATGTTTAAGGGAAACCCGAATATCATGAAATCTAAAACAATATTTGTGAGCTCGCAGTTCTAGGTTACTGTGAACTGGTACCTCAAGATACTGCAGAGCTTCAGGTGCATTCAGAGGAAGGAGCACATGGAAGTACATGGCATTGGTGCCTACTAGTCCTTGTCTACTTTACTGTCAAGGTGTGAATTCACCCTTTTCAGACTCGAGACATAATTGATGCAAAACAATTCAGAAGGTTATTAATTAATTATGGAGAAACTGGTACAGCAGCAAAATCATCCATGGTAGGCCATCGAGTCAGTTTGCAGTTACACTCCAATGCATACTGTGAGGCTTGTCTGCGAAGCTGCTGTTCATAGTTTTGCAGTCTCGCGGGACACGAGGTGAGCACTGAAGTGCAGCTCTGCATGCCTCGAGATGCCTCTCCCCGTCACGAGCACACCCCGCACCATGTCGTAGAGGGGCAGACCTGAAGTGCTTCCTCCTCTTTTTTCTCTAGCTGACTTTATTCCTCATTCTCCACTTTCCCGAGTCTGCGGCCAGACATGTGCTTCCCAGACATCTCCTTCACTCCACCCAAACTCCAAATTCATTTCTGTGACCTCTGACCACTTCCACCACCAGCCGTGTTCCCCAGCACCAGCAGGGTCAGGCTTTTCAGTGTGAGGATTCCCGGCACGTTCACACCCGTGGGAGTCACACTGCTAAAGAGGGTTTCCTGTTACATGGCCATTCCAGCACCGGCCTGCAGGAGTTTTAATACTTCAATGCTTTAATATTTAGTTATATATATATTTACATAAAGTCTTATTTACCTTTGTAAGTTAGCATGGGACTGGCTTCAAGAAGCAGGCATGTGTGTAGCCCACATTCAGAACAATAAGCAATACCTGTATATGCGCAACCTATAAAATTAAGCTGCATACAGTCTAATCCAGGCTTGACAAGCTGGGCGTAGACGTGTACTTTTTCACCTGAATTTCAATTATACACTTTTTTGCATGCGTTTAAACTTCTTTTGCATGTTTGCAGCCACATGAGAGCAGCATCTAAAAATTGTGATGGTGTAGGTAGGCACCAGAATGCTATTATTTAACTCTCTCTATTATCTGCAGTGTTTGTAATAACACTTAGGTTTTCAGCATTTGAAAGCACATTTGCATGCAAAAAAAAAAAAAAAATCAATAGTAGATTTTCTTAAATAGGATTCTCTTCTTTTTCATCCTAACCTGCTAGACCAAAATAGCTATGAAAAGTGTGACTCTAGACTCAGTTCAAAGTCTGCTGGGGAGCCCAAATGCCTAGCAGTTTGCAATAAGCTGTGACAGCTGAGTAAAGATTTTTAGTTTGGGTACTAAGAACAGATGCCAAAAAGAAAACTGTGTGGCATCTGAAGCTGTTTTTGTTATCTCAAGCCAAATAAATATATGGCCTTTTTATCTATATTTAATGATCTTTTATTATATTGATGCATTATTTATGTAAACTGTAACTAATTAGTAATTTCCATGGAAAATGTAGTGGGATTTTTTTGTTGTTTTTTGTTTTTCAGAAGGATATGTAGCTTCTGGCAGAGTGTTCAGAGTGTTCTGGTTCCTTTTTTTTTTTTTTCCCCTGAGAAGAGAGCTATGGGGTTATTAAGAACTTAGCTGACATCTGCTTTTTTGAAGAGTTACTCTGTCCTGGAAATGCCAGGGAAACCTGGGGGCAGGGGAGAGCCCCATCCTGTCAAGAATATACAGTTCTGGTGACACGTAAGAACTTGAATGTGCAAGTCTTGGGTGGTGGTAGGTGTGGGGGGGAATAACCAAGCAACGTGCTTAAAAGTACTTTCCATTCAAAGCTGTAGTGTTTAAAGGCACATGTTTTTAGCTGACTTCAGAGATAACATGTTTCTACAAAACTACAGTGCAGCAAACTATTTATCAAGTAACTGGAGCTTCTGTATCTGATTTGTGAGGGTGTAAAGAAGCTCTAAGTATGTACTCAGCACACCGGTGTGGACCCTGGTGTTTTGGTATAAAAACAAAACCGAGTAAACTGCCTTCTGGACGTGAGAGCCAAAGAGAGCTGTAGGTGGTGTAGCCTACAGGATATTCTGATACCGCCTCTTGTAAGAGATTTGTTTAGCTTATGTATTAAAATATGCTAACAGTGAACTGTTGTAAAATACCATTATGCACCCTTGCACATTAAAAGCTTGTAAGAATTGTCTGGTCTAAAAGAAACTCAGATATAGAACAGAAGGAAATCATAAATGTTTCACATGCTGGGATGAAAATTTTAACAGTACCTTTCAGGAAAAGGGAAGTCAAGTGCTGTCTTCTTTTTAGTAAGTTGGGGTATGTTGGAGTGTTGTTGTGGATTAAATTTGATTTGATGGAGACTTTTTGCTTGGGAAAAATAATGCTTAAGTGGATAAGGAAACCTGCTAGAAGTTTGTCTGGTTGAATCTTGTTCCGCTAGCATGTGCAACTTCAAACCTTTGGACGGAGAAACTAGACGCTGTTAGATATTTTATGAAACTTGGAAACTTCAGGACAGTATCTACATGCAGCCGTGACATGAATCGTTTCCCAGTAGCTGTGGTGAAGCTGGCTAGCCTGCGAGTGTGTGATTCAAGCCTGAAACGATGCGAGTTGGCCCAAGATGACGATGAGTAACATGCGGAGGCTGAGCGCTGGCTGGGGCTCGGCGCGCTCCCGCTGGCGGTGCCGGCGCCGCGGGGCTCAGCGGTGCCTTCTCCGGGAACGCCAGCTCTGGCTGCGGCGGGCGCGCACGTCAGCGCGGGGGAAGGAAGCTGGTTTTCCCTCTCGCCCGTTCTTCGCCTTCTCTGTCAGAAGCCAGGGGAAAAATGCAATTTTAGTGCTAAATACATTGTATCTTATCTGAGGCAGTGATGACAATAAGGAGTGACAAAGACCCCCCCGCCACCACCCAATTACAGAGATTTAGGGGGCTTACATTAACTGGCTGTGATTTCTGCCTATGGCAGAATAAAAAGCATGATGCTGCCTATGGCAGCATAAAATCAAGAATAGCTGTTACCCAGCTCCTTTAGTTTCTGAGCAAGGGAAAAAGCACGTGTAATAAAACTTTACAATGTGAGTAAGAGTTCGTAAATCTCTTCTGTTCTTCAAACTAAAAAGTTTGAAAATCTGTATGGATACAATCAAACTTCAGTTTGGTTCTCTCCTTAGACAGAAGTCTCGTGACTGGGTGAGCCTTTGCAGAGGTGTGCTGTACTGCATAAGAGAACGTGGCATAAAGAAACCCGATGAAAAACCTTAATAAGGCAGAAATTCCACTATAGACAAGACTGATAGCAACAAAGCAATGCTTTTCTGCTTTGACCTTGGATTTTCCCACTCACTGTTATTCTTGATACACCATTGGAGGCAGACTGCTGTTTTGTGGCTAACCAGGGTGCTGAAAATGTTCTGTGGTAAAGGGTATGGGGCAGGACTGCACTACCTTACCATGGAGTGTGTAGCTTCTTTCTGCTCGTGTCTGTGCGTATGTACTTTACTGCGTATGTTTGCTTTGGATTGATGAGCTAGTTAGTTCTAATTTTGTTCTGTTTAAATGTTTGGAAAAAATCTACGTGAAGATATTGCTGGCACATTGTGCAAAATGCATCTCTGATGCTTATTCCACCATCAGAATTAAATTCATGACTTGTCAGACGTACCTCTTTGGCAACTATATCTCTTTTCCGTATGGGGGAAAAAAAATCTGGCTGCTACATTTGTCTTTATTTTTAGTGTTCACCGGAACTGGGTTATCACTTTAACAATTTTTCCCCACCTTCTTTTGTAGGTAGCATTGGTACTTCCTTTCAATGCCAGTCAATCCATCAAGATCACATTTGCAACGATGACAGTGATAAGGTGAGGCATACATAAATTTTTCCTTCAAAAGATGTGTCTCTCTTTTTCTATGTATCGCTTTTACTATGTGAAGACTGTTTGTTATGCAGGTGTAGCAGACAATTTTAAGAATTAGTTTTTGAACTCTCTGGCAAGTTAAGAAATATACTTTATTCAGGACAATCTTTTAGTAAATGAAGGAGAAATTTATGTTGTACACTATGTTTCTCTTTGCTTGCATTCCCTGGGTATTCTAAACATCAGTGGTTTGCCATATTGGTGCTCTCAGTTAATAAAGCAATGTTGCTGCTAATTATTAGGTAACATAGGATGTCTTACTGCTCTTGCTTCTGACTTCAGAACTTTGAGCCTAACTAAGTGTTCAGAGTT
>VXAA01000662.1:110727-172941 GCA_013399115.1 Anseranas semipalmata
TTTTTTTTTTTTTTTTTTTTTTTTTTTTTTTTTTTTAAATAAAGGTGTAATAAATACTAAATTGAAGTTACAAGTTTAACTGTCCTTGCTCTGCATCTGCAGTGGTATGGGAGTCGTAGTGTTTAATTGTCTTCCCTTTTTCTGGACAGTATGGATTTGTCTCAGAAACTGACATCAGGGCTGGTACTATTGTGATTTGTGAAATTTATGCATAAGCTTATCTACGTGCATTTTTTCAACATGGTTTATTCAAGTTATAATAGGAGATAATGATTTAAAATGATGTAATTGACAAAGTCAAGTTACTTGTTCAGCTCCAGTAAGAAAGTCTTTGACGATTAAATGGTTTCTATATTCTAATGAAAAAGTAGTACAAGAATTGTGCAGTTTTGAAGACAAGTGAGTTCTTCAGGACTACTACTGAAAAGCAAATTGAAACTTAAACTGTAGTCTTGCTGCTTTTCAAAACCATCTTACGTGTTTGTCCATGGAAACAACATGGGTGAAATTGCTAGCACATTTAATGGGAATTTGTGTGGAGCAAGTCTTAGACTCATAAAGGTTTTGTCACGTAATCTTTGTCAGGAGCTTTTCCTCCCTACCCACAAGGAGGAATTTGAAAGGTAGGGGTAAGGGTACAGATGGAATATGAAATTTCTTTTCTCATATTTTGAGTTGGAGAGTTGTTTTTTGCCTGTTGGAGCACTGATTCTTGAAATATCTGGAAAGACAGAGGCTTGACAACCAGTTCATGCTGAAATCCAACTTGTGCTTTCCTTCTCTGTGTAAATGTTTATAGCAAGGTAAATAATCTATTACAGCATGTTTAACTTCTATGGTGGACAAAGCTTGCCTAGGTCTCTGATTTAACAGGAACAGTTTCATGGTTTTTACTGTAGCTTCACATGGAATTGCTCCTCTTTTACTGAGCTCTTGAAAGATCATGTAAACTTCCTTTACTTTTTGGTGCCCTCTACTGACTTCTGTTTGTCAGAACGTCTTTTATTGCCTTTAACAGCAATAAAATGCTAACAGCAGCAGCTAGTTAAAAACGGTGGGAGGGAGAAGAAAGGAAGCTCTCTTGCACCTTAAGTGTTTTGCTGATCGCTGTCCAACCAGTTTGTCTGGGTTGCTTTGGAACTGTTCCTCACTTGGTAGAAAAATAGTTAAGCAGCATAGAGCTGCCTCACTGGGTATCTTCAGTAGGCTTTCCAGCTGTAAAACGACTGGTGGCTTTGCTCTCCCTCACTGCTTGCTCTCCCCTACCAGAAAAACAGAGGCTTTTCAAAGTTGCTGTCCTAGAGGTTTTTATCTCCTGGTTCACTCGCTCCTGGCTCACTCATGGTGCTGCCAAGCAGATGCTCTCTCAGTCTTCATCAAAACTTTAGGAAGTAGTCTTCTCTCTAGACAAATAAAGAAAAATAAAGAACTTTTCTTCCTTACTCAGGTGATTTCTTTAGATGATCATCTGGGGGATTGTTCTTTAAAAAGAATGTGGTGTGATGAATATTTTTGGTGAGCTACATTTTTAAATCTGATTCTTAGAGATCTGTTGCAAAGATGGATTTAAAACTCTTTTGACACTAAGTACTGAAGGGTGATGTTTTTGTTTTGGTGTCCTCTGTGTGTGTGTGAGTCTGTTAGCAAAACATTTGAACTGAATATAAAACAAGAAGGGTGATGTAGAGGTTGGAGTCAGTAGGAATAGCTGTTCATTTTAAATAAGGTTTTGGAAGGAAGTTTTGAAGACAAATGGCAAAGTACGAAGTGGACGAGTATGGATTTGAGAGAGGTGTTCAGATGTGAACACAGAGAGCCTGGAAAGACCAATATGTATTGGGGCATTTTGCTTGCGACTCTCTACTGAGCAGAGGTTGGAAATCATCTGGAAGGATTTCTTCCTCTTCATCCTCTGTTTCCTTACTGTATCAAAGAACTGCCAGAGCACTTTTTGTCAAATTCAAATACGATGATTGTGTTCTCTGGCTTCACTTTCAACATGTGGATGTTTCCACATACCTGTAGTTGGACTGTGACCTAACAGTTCATAGCTATGGTAGTGACTTTTTTCTGTAGAGGGCAGAGCTTAGAACTATATAAAAAAAAAAAGTACAGATCTCAGTGAGTTTCTTACACACTTTGTTGTCTTTTATTTCTTCAGTAATATATGGAATGAGGGTTAAGAAGTGGTTCTGCAAACCATACTTATTTGAGTGCATTTGGCGGAGTGAGGCTTGCTTTCCTAAACATACTATCTGATATGTATCATCTGTTCTTTTTGTTCGTTTGTTTGACAAAACTTACTCTAACTTTGCCTGAAAATGAATCCTATTCTTTAAAGGACAGGAAGAGAAAATATGTACACAGGTATACAAATATATAAACCAAAATGCCGTGTGAGAGGAACCCTGATGCTTTGGTGGTGGAGACCACGATGTCGTTAGCCCTGTATTCTACCGTGATGCAGTTGTACTGCATGCCATTTGGGGCATGTATTCTCACTCTGTGGGATTGCCCCAGAGAGGAAGAAGGTTGGAAAAGGTAGAACTTAGAGTGTCTTTTCTTAGAATTAAGTATCTTGGCACTCTCTGAACTTGCAGGCCTTTGTTTAAATGCAACTCTTCGGTCTGATGACAGCCATTCTTTGTACTAATATGGGGGTGTGTATATTGCAGTATACTGAAGAACATTCTGTGTCTGCATCACACTTTGGTCCTACCACTTGGGTAGGTTGGTTGTTTTGTGGATTCATTGTTTAGTTTCTGAAATGGGTTAGGAGTATTTGTTGAGCCTTCAAATTTCTAGCAACATGGAAAGAGTGGAAGAGTGTAAAGAGTAAACTGGTATATTACTGAAGAAATTAGACCTTCAATTCACTCTGGTTCTGAGAATGCATAATAACATATTATACACAACAAGAAATTTCTAGCTGCATGGTGTGCTGGGCAGAGACGTACATCTTTTGCTAGCATAGATCAGCATTGTGACAACATGTGAAGCCGGTGAACGCAACCAGACATGAAAATGCTCTACCACAACAGGCATTGAGGTATTATGTCAGTCATACTTTTCCTAGGAACAGATTTCTAGTGCTGACTTTGCTGACTTGCCTTTGTGCCTGTTGTAGTAAAGAGAGTTATGCTAGTATAAGGTACATTTATATCAGTGTAAGTGTAATCTTTCTGGGGGTTGACATTTGGCAAGGACTAATTTATATCATGTATGTTAATTGCCACTTAAAAAGTATTCTTGTGCTAAAAATTGGGTCGTGCCTCTGTGAAAACTAGTGCAAGTGCTTAGGTAGCAGCATGCCTAAGTTCAGTGTTTGGATTTTCTTTAACACTGTAAGAACGGTCAGCTTCTAACTAGTATTTGTTTATCTGCGTAAGACATTTCAGCGCCCAGTGCTGAAATGTTAGCTTAGCCATTCACATTTATTGCATTTAATGTCTCTGTACGTGTGCTTGTGTATATATATGTGTAAAGGTTAATGTGGGGAAAAAAATCCTTTACATGGGAAGAGTGATTTGTTTCAAAGTAGTCTACATCACCCTGTCTATGGTGACGTACCTGTATGTTAGTTTCACAGATCTAAATGAAAACGTCAATAGTGAAAACATGCAAAAACTATATATAGAGATGACTTTGGTATGGAAATAACATTCATGGATTCACAGAATATCCCGAGTTGGAAGGGACCCACAGGGATCATCCAGTCCAACTTCACACAGGACCACCCAAAAATCAGACCCTATGTCTGAGAGCGTTGTCCAAACACTTCTTGAACTCCGGCAGGCTCAGTGCTGTGACCACTGCCCTGGGGAGCCTGTGCCAGTGCCCGACCACCCTCTCGGTGAAGACACCTTTTCCTAACACCCAGCCTGACCCTCCCCTGTCACAGCTCCATGCCGTCCCCTCGGGTCCTGTCGCTGTCACCAGAGAGCAGAGATCAGCGCCTGCCCCTCCGCTCCCCTCGTGAGGAAGCTGCAGGCTGCCATGAGGCCTCCCCTCAGTCTGCTCTTCTCTGGGCTGAACAAACCAAGGGACCTCAGACACTCCCCATATGTCTTGCCCTCCAGACCCTTCACCATCTTTGTAGCCCTCTTTGGACACTAATAGCTTTATGTATTTTTTATACTGCGGCATCCAAAGCTGCACACAGTGCTCAAGGTGAGGCCGCACCAGCACAGAGCAGAGCGGGACAATCACTTCCCTTGACCGGCTAGCAATGCCGTGCTTGATGCACCCCAGGATACGGTTGGCCCTCCTGGCTCTCAGGGCACACTGCTGGCTCAGGTTTAACTCGCTGTCAACCAGAACCCCCAGATCCCTCTCTGCGGGGCTGCTCTCCAGCGTCTCATCCCCCAGTCTGTACGTACAGCCAGGGTTGCACCGTCCCAGGTGCAGAATCCGACACTTGCTTTTGTTAAACTTCATGCAGTTGGTGATTGCCCAGCTCTCTAATTTGGCAAGATCTCTCTGCAAGGCCTCTCTACTGTTGAGGGAGTCAACAGCTCCTCCCAATTTAGTGTTATCCGCAAGCTTACTTAGTATATATTCAAATCCTGCATCCAGTCATTTAAGAAAACGTTGAAGAGAACTAACCCTAAAATGGAGCCATGGGGAACCCCACTAGTAATTGGCTGCCAGCCTAATGTAAGCCTGTTTACTATAACCCTTCAAGTCTGACCCATCAACCAAATGTTCACCCATCATATTATGTATTTGTCTAGCTGTATGCTGGACATTTTGTCCAGAAGGATACTGTGAGAAACAGTATTGAAAGTTTTACTGAAATCCAAAACGATTACGTCAGCTGGCTTGCCTTGGTCAAGTAGGTGGGTGAACTTGTCATAAGAGGAAATTAAGTTTGTTAAACAGGACTTATCCCTCGTGAACTCGTGTTGGCTGTGACCAATGACCGCATTGTCCTTCAGATGTTTTTCAATAACTCCCAGAATAACTGCCCTTCTTGAAAATTGGAACGACATTTGCCAGCTTCCAGTCTACTGGGACCTCTCCAGATTCCAAAGACTTTGAGCCACACTTCTCTTCAGACTCCTTGTCCCATCAGCTGGAAGAGCAGAATTATTTTTAAAGTTAACAACTTGATCTTTTTGAAATCTGGTTGTATCTGAACACCTTTTCTTGCTTTTACCACTTTTCCTCTTGCCCTCATATCATTTTAAGTATTTCAATTTCAGTATACTTTATGATATTAAAGACAATTTCTGTATAGTAGTGAACATTTTTAATAGTAAGAATGCAGTTTAATGTGTTTCAGCCTTGTATATAGGGAAATTATCCATTTTTCTATAGCTATAAATTTGATTTAAATGTTTCTAATTAACATACCAAAATACAAGTTAAGGATTTTTTGTGCTAAGAAGTTGCTGTTTCCACCGTCTCCCCAAATGGGACTTACTGTATTGTTTTAAGTGGTGATGTCAAAACATGGACACTTTAGCTTAGATTTGGTAGGCAATTTGAAGATGTACTGGTAGGAAATCATAAACTGAAAATGTTTAAAAAAAAATCTCGTTTGGTTCTAGTACTATTAATTGCATAGTTCTTAAGCATATCAGTTTTAAGAAAAAAAGCTTGTGAACATTTGGCCAGTACACTATGATAGTTTTTTGCTCACTACCGTACTGCATGTTAGTTGCAGGAAACTTCTGCAGGAACAGCACAAATGCTTTCTGTTTATTGTCATCCACACCAGTGACAAAAATGAGTTAAAAGTTGGGACCATAAATTGGGATTTAAAAGTGAAATCAGTGTTTTTTTTCCAACAGCTTTGTTCTTTATTAGAAAGAAAGTGTAGCTGTTTTTTTTCCTTACTGAAATTTGACTGATTTTTAGATTTCATGAGGTAACAGTCCCTATTCAGAAAAAAAAAGTGATGAAATATAAAAATAAATACTTTATTTTGTTTATTTATCAGCACTGAAATTGCTTTGATTCATTTCTTTGACAAATGGTTGCAAAATATTTTCAATTTTCAGAGGATTTGAATTTGGTTTGTATGAAGCAAGTACTGCATGCAATAGCAGTATTTGCTACTGCAGTTGCTACTGCTATTGAAATTCAGTCTGAAGAACTTTCAGATGGCTGTGTCTTTCCTTAATTCTTACAGCCTGCTTCAGCGTTAGAAAAGGAGATGCTTCAGATGTGATATATGTTGCATCTTAATATAACTGTCCTTTTTGTATAAGCAGTAGAACAAGAAAATACGGAATGCGTAGTCTTACTACATACAATTTGCTGCTTTTCTTCATGATACTGATGATGATGCGGTGTGCTAAATACGATACTAAGATTTTATTTTTTTTAATATTATTTCATGTGCCTTTTAAATTCTCACTCAGCAAAGGAGTATTCCAGGGTTTGGCACAAGAAATTGGCAAATTCTTCAGACTGTTTAAAATATTATTTCCGTGTGAAACTTAAGCTGTTTTGGCTTAGCTGTCTAATAGCTCTTTTTTGTGTGTCTCCTAAACACCCAGCTAAATGAGAATTGCATTTCAGAGAAGGAAGTAATACGAAGAAACCCCTGGAAAATGCTTATGGAGCCTGTCAGCCTGCCATTGAATAAACCACATACTCAATATTCAGGTTAATAATGTGTTTTAATCATAAGTGAAATTAAGGGCTGCACTTGGTGGAGTGTGTTTTGTGGTATCGGTGTGCGGTTTGCATGCCTCCGATCTTTTGCAGGTCTGATTTGCATGCCTGTGATCTGTTGCAGTAACACTTCGCGTGTAGGAATTCATTGTCATTTCTGGTAGCTGAAGAACAACAGTAGCCATTGTGCTCCCTGTCAATACATACGAATTCATCCTATGAACCATGAATAAATTACGGATGGCCCAGAAAGATTACAGATAAGTGTTCTTACACAGAAGTGTATACACACAGTACAGCTGTTAGGTGCACAGGCTAGTTGATAAATACCATCATATCTTTGAAACACTGAAAAAAGGGGAGTTGCATCCTCTATACCGTTTTTGGTAATGTTAGTCCCACTTTACAGATTGTGTTCCTTTTAATAAATACAGTGTAATTTTTCCCTATTTCATTATCAAAAGGGCTATTCAAGTCACAGAAATTATTAAGAAATATGATATGTGTAAACCTGCCACAGCAAATTTTATATTGGCAACCTGACATTGTAGATTGGTTTCCATTTTTAAGCTGTCATCACTAACTTCTTTCTTACCCTATGGTGATATTTCAAAAGCAAGTTCGGAGGAAAGGTTGTAGGCTTCCTTTCAGAATGATGTGCATGCTAAGGACTCTTTTGTCTCTAGGAATTGAAATACAGAATATTTTTTTCCTAATCCAACAGAGAGGAGGCCAAAATGGGTTTTCTTCTGAACTATTTTTTTCTCCACATTTTGCTGTAACCATAGAAATGGCTGTTGTTGCACTTAGTGTTTCTTGATCACTCCTGAAATTTTCATCCCGAGTACTAGTTAAATACTCATTTTCTTACTTCTTTACAGTTTCTTCTGAAGTGCAAAGGCAAATAGTATCCCATTTTAAATACTCTGACACGTACGTGGTGTTCAGTGAAAAAGAGTATGTGCTCACAGGGATACTTCTCCAGACCTCTACCCTTCTTGGACCTCTGTCCCATGGCATTATTTGAGTTGCTTTTTGCTGGTTTCACAGGAGAACACTACTGAAAGCCTAGCGCAGAGCATGCAGTGAAGGTCTGTTGCTGCTTTGCTTTGTGCTGTCACAGAATCACAGAAAGGCTGAGGTTGGAAGGGGCCTCTGGAGGCCATCTGCTCCAACCCCCTGCTCAAGCAGGGACACCCAGCGCAGGTTGCCCAGGCCTGTTTCCTGGTGGCTTTTGAAGATCTCCAAGGAGGGAGACTCCACAGCCTCTCTGGGCAACCCATGCCAGTGCTCCATCACCTGCACAGCACAGAAGTGCTTCCTGGTGTTCAGAGGGAACCTCCTGTGCTCCAGTGTGTGCACATTGTCTTTGTCCCGTCCCTGGGCACCACTGAAAAGAGCCTGGTTCTGTCTTCTTTGCACCCCCCTTCAGTTACTTGTACGCACAGATGAGTTCCCCCCTGAGCCTCCTCTTCTCCAGGCTGCGCAGTCCCAGCTCTCTCAGCCTCTCCCTGTGGGATTGGTGCTTGAGTCCCTCCATCATCTTTGTGGCTTTTCTCTGGACTCTCTCAGTACCTCCCTCTGTTCTGTACTGGGGAGCTCAGGACTAGACACCGTGCTACAGGTACTTTCTCTTAAGACTTCTGGAGCTACCCCAAGACCTGCCTGATTTTGGGGCTCCCTTTCAGTCACCTGACTGGTTTGAGCCAGCTCAGGTTTGGGAAGGCCTGTATTTCTTTGCCAAGTTTTCGTTAGACCAAATTCATGTTACCATATTGTTCCTTCATCTTGTCCCTTCATCTTTTCCTTCTTCTTCATCCTTGTCTCGTATATGCTCAGCCAGCCATGTTTCCAAGTTCTCTGTTGGTCACAAATCTAAAATTGAATCTGGGCTAGAAACAAATTGTAAATTTTAAAATCGTAGTTAATAGTAATGATTTTATTTTTTTATTAAACTCTGAATGGACTTAGAAGAGTTCTTGTGATGCATTGTTTAAAATAGTTGTCTTGTATTTTTGGAATCTAGGGTTTGAATTTGGTGCCTGAAGGATGCACGGTGTGGGCAGCACTATTAAAATCTTTGTTTTATCACTGTGTGCCCACTTTACATCCACTTCACCACTGTGTTGTACCAGATAGCATTCACTATCAGCAGTGGTAAAATTTTCTAGTTCCTTCCTGAGAAGTGATGGTGTCTGTTCCGGATATTTTATTATTCATGAGAACAGGTAAAATGGAGGTATGAAAGTTGGTGGGTTGAAGCAGAAGTTTTGAATCCTGCTTAACACTACAGAGGTTGAGCAAGAAGTGTTTTGTGATCTAGCTGAAGCAGCACACTAGTTGTCAGCAGTTTTAAAAAAAAATAAAATCAGTTAACAAGCACAACTAAGCCAGCAAAATTCATTGGGCAAACCCAATTACACTGGCAAGAGATTCTTATTGCTGATGCTTATTCTGCCAGCTAAAGTTTCTGTAAAGAGCTTTTGCCAGTAAAAGCCGTGTGTCATCTCAATATGATCCTACTGGCGAACTGAAGACAACTCCTTTGTGATGCAGCCCCATGTCCAACTGGATAATCTTTGTTTATTTTGTCTTGGATAAATCACAGCAATTAGGCTTAGAAATAATCTGTCTGTTCATAATCCATATTTTTTTTGCCACTTCTGTCATATTACTCTCAAATTTAAGTCTATTGCACATATTTGCTTCCTTTTAGTAGTTGCTTTCTAGATTTATTTGGATCTAGAATTCTGAGGGTATATTTAAAGGAAATGTCAAGCTTTATGTATAAAGCCCAAGAACTTTTCATTTGTCACCTTGAAAGTTAATATGATCACTTTTTTTTCTCCTCTTTATTTTTTCTTACCCTTTTAATTTTGGTTAAATATTCTTGTTACAGAAAAAGGGGCAGGGGGATGTTAGTTTGTCCAGTTTTCATGGGTAGTCTTTATCTAATTCTTCCTGAACTGTGGTATCTGACATCCTTATAATTTCTCTTTGCACAATCAGTGTGTGGTTTCTGTAGGGTTGTGCAGAGGGAGAGAGTGTCTGCCCCTATAAGCGTGTCTGGTCAAGGACCATTTCAATGCCAAGAGGGCATAATAAGGAAAAGGGGAAGCCATAAAAAGGAACTCTCCAAGACACAGACTTGACCAAAAAATGATAAGGGAGAAGATAGTTACAAGAACCGAACCTGGTCCGTCAGTGATTGATACTAGTGTGTGGAATGTGGGAATGCTTACTGCAGTGAGATATCTGGTCAAGAAGCTCGTCAAATGGGATGATAAGGAAGAGGGGGAAGCGATAAACAACACTGAACACAGAGACACAAACCTGCCAGACAAACTTAACGGAGATGAAGACTGAAACCAAACCCAGTCAGCCGCACTAGCTGACGGGTTATCAAGAAACTGCCGGCAGACAGGGACTTCAGAACCGTGAGGACACAAACCCGAGGTCCGTGCTGCTGGAGGGGGCCGGCGGAGCGATGCCAGCGGGTGAGGCAGTGGCAGAAGAAGGGGAGCAGGGGCGAACGAAGAGGGGCAGACAGAAGAGGGTGCGAAGGGGCCGCTGGCGTGTCATCATGGCCGGTCAGCACGCCCGTGTGGCTGAGCCCCACGCCTGGTCACCGTGGCCCGGCCCGTCTTCTCCTCACGGCCTGGCTGAACGGCCCCTTTGCGGATCAAACGCGAGCTGCGGGGGGAGGCGGGTGTGCGCCTGCCGGTGGCCTGGGGGCATCGCGTGTGGGCCTGCGCCTGGGCCTGCTGGCTCGGCCAGCCCCGGGGCAGGAGGGGACGGAGCCTTGTATGTGGGCAGCATCCCATCTGTGGCAGTCTGCGTAGCTGGCTGCCTCTGTGCTGCGTGTGTCTCTAAGGGGTGTGCTCGTTTTACAGTTGGTTGAGCCTGCGAACAGGAAAGCAGCAGCCATATCCCTCAGCCCAACAGCTCCCTAGACATGTGGGACTGGGCTCCAGCAGCCAGGCAGGAGGAATTCCCGGGCCTGGAGCTGCTGGTGGCAATGCCCACTCCCAACGTAACATCCCGTAACTGCTTCTTTTCTTGGCCTCTGAGAGGGGACGTTTGCTTTGGCAGATGATGCGTACACTCTCGGTCTTCAGTATGCAGGAGATCAAGAGTTCTGTCACCATGTTGAAAAAAACAATCATGAGATACGTTAACACAGGGATGGTTTGTCAAGCCACTGGAACAGCAGGTGCTACAAATGACTAGTCATGTTACTCATTTTTAAATACAAGTACCTTTCACCAATGTTGTGTCTTAGACTAAAGATAAACAAAGATCAGATGAGACTTTTTGCACAGTTAATACACATGTGGACCAAACATGGGAGGAAAATACTGTTTTTGCAGTGGACAGAGGAAACCAAATGCTCTTTCAGGGTGCATCTGAGAGGACCAATAACTTGGGTGTTAATCGGGCCAATGATGGCTTAGCCCTGGAAATGACATACAAGCCGGTGTTTCTGTGAAAGCGTTTTGCTCAAAATTTGCTTGCTGGGTTTTGCAAGTGGTCAGCAGACTGCTGCCAAGGACTGGGGAAAACAGGCCTAAGATTAATCTGTATTTCTGAAGAAATCTACTTTGTCTTTGGTGTCTGGCAGCACATCAAGAAAGGTAGTGTAATTAATGCTTCAGCCTTTGTGGCCTGTGTTGTGCTTCACAGGACATGTCTTGTTTAATCTGTCCTATGAGATTAAACCTAACTTCTCCGTGCATTGAATGTGGATAAAATGTGATTGTAGGTATGTAAGAACAGCTTTTTAACATGTACCCCAGTCACACAAGCTGACAAATAAAATGCTGTTGCCTTCTTCATAATAATATGTATTAATTATATTCTATCATTAACGTAAAAATTGAGAATGTTTTGGTACAGTGCAACTTTCAATTCTGCATGTAGGAAAACTTTGTAGATTTCTAAAGAAAAACTCAGCTTGCTTGGAAAGTTACCGTTCTTGCTTGGCACTGCCAAAGGCATAATACTAGTGTGTTAGCACTGATCTTTCAAAGATCTTTTTTCATGAGGTGGTACATCTCTGTCTCCGATAATTTTCATATATCTGATTTATTGCATCTTCCAAATAAATGGTTTTATTCATGAAACTTGCTTCCTCAAAAAAATTCCACCTTTATTATTCACAACTTTTTAATGTAGAAACGTTTGTGGACATCATTGAACATCATTACTCTTCTTACGGCTAATACAGATAATTGATGTAAACAATCCATTATATCACTGTCTGGTACTTCTTTATGTACCTGCGTAGCCCACGGCATGCTTCAAAGTCTGAAGTAATGAAAGCAAAGTGAAGTTTGAGGTAATCGGTTACTATAGTTTCTGGGGCTGTCAAAATACCTAAGTAGGTGATAACCATTGCAGTTTATTGCATTGGTTACAGCATATACTGAGGTTACATTCCACAAAAGCATTCTGTCTGAAGGGCTTCTGATGATACTTTAGGTAAGATTTTGAGAAGGATAGTGTTACATGTTTTGCTGAAACTCAAATACGGAGTATTTGTTGTATTCACTTTATCTGTTGATTTTATAATTGCTTTTTAAAAGAGGTTAAAAATGAAATTGGCATGCTGGGGTTTGTTTAGATAGTTCTTCATAACTGAATTAAAATTATATTTGCCTTCTGTGTAAACCTTGTTCTTTAGGTGGCATGCAATTCAAACTTGCCAAACCATTATTTTCATGTTATCATAACGGTAGTTTTTACAGGATCTTTCTTAAACATAAAGACAGTTGTTGTTTTTTATCGGAGACTTAGTATTTTTGCATTTATTCTTCTGATGAGCAGCAGTCAGGTGATAAAAGAATAGGTTGCGTTCATTAGCTTAAGTTATTCTGCTCTTCTGAAAGGACTTTAGTGAATTAGAGGGTTTTTTATCACTAAATTCCCCAGATTCAGGTTCTTCTAGATAGTAGGTACTTATCTCCCCTTCTGACTGAAGCAAGGCCGCTCTCCTTCCCCTGCTGAGCTGCGGGCTTTCCGGGCGCGAGGAGGGGCAGCTGGCTGACCGGGTGCCAGCGTCCCCGGCCCGGGGACACCGCGGGTCCGCAGCCGAGGAGCGGGGCGCTGGAGGGGGTGTGGGAGGCCCCACACGCACCAGTGTAATACCAAGTGTCACGCGGAGGGGTAAGGTAAAGCTCTAACAAGTTACCTTTCCCAATGTGAGAAGGGATATTAGGGTGTAGATAGAAGAGACTCTGGAGCCGTTGTTCTGGGCTGGGCTGAAGGAGATGCTGCGGTGTGAGCTTCTCCTTTTGAATACCACAACAATCTCTACGAATCCGGTATCTTACCCAGCTACAGGCAGAGGGTATTACAGGTTTTTTCCACATCAAAACATAAATCTGTAACAAACGGCTCTAGTACCAATGTTCATGGAGCTATTTGTGTCATGAAAAAATTCTGTATTTCTTCCTGTTGTCTTTATAAATACATGAGAAACTGCCAAAATGTTAAAATAACTACTTTTCAGGAAAAGTGGATTCAGAAGAATCTCGAAACAGTGACAATGGTGGGGAAACCTGTGGTTTCCAGACATGTCAAAATGTTTCCTTCGCCTTCTTAAATTAAAAAAATAAAATAAAAGTAAGTTTTTTTGTTTGTTTTGTTTTTGTTCTGCTTTTTAATACTGAAAAGCAACAGGAAAGACTGTGGAATACAAATACTGTGAAGATGATGTTAAAAGAAACAGGCCAAGTCTGGATGATAGACCAGGATGGAGGCAGAAATACTTACAAGTTGATAATTAAAGTGTCAGTCAGACAAGAGCTCTTCGAAGAAGGAAAAATAATGACATATTCATTCCCCCAAGTCTACTGGGGAGGAAAATGAGAAACCTTGACCAAGGATACACTGAGTTAAGTCAAGAAGTCCTGCCAGCCTGGTTTAAGACAAGGATTTGTGGAATGGAAAGGGAAGGCTAACTTTTACAGTGAAGAGAGTTTCAAGGAGACATGGAGTGACTTCATTTGGGTTCCTCCCTTAGAAACAAAGAAACTGCAAATTTTGAGCAGGATTCTGAACTGTAATACTGCCTTAATTTCAGTCTCTGATGTGCAAAACGTTTCATTGACTGCTATCTTCTGCTTGAGATAAAAACACATCGTTAAGTTGTTGCTTGTGTAAGCCACGTTTGTACTGTCATTCAAGAGAAGGGCGAAAATAGAAATTTTTGTGGAGAGGAGCTCTTCTACCTTCCAGTGAGAACATTCTGGCCTTAAAATTTGGCAGTCACCAACTGGTTGGTTGTGTATCACCTTCCCTATCTGTGCACAATGTGCTTTTTTTGCCTCGGTTACTATTTATTTTAAATGACTTTGATTGTGCTACACAGACGTCTATTTTTAATATGTAATAAAGGTGGTATTCCTGAGTTTCAGCTTTTTGAATGTATTGCATTTTAAGTATGTGAAAGCATGAAAATAAAGTTGTGTAAAAAGGGTGTCTGTAGGCAAACATATTTTGGTAGATGCTGTCCAGATTAAAACTGACCATTCAGAGATAAGATCTACAATATTTGCCATGTGAGATTGATTTTTTTTCCTTTTTTTTTTTTTATAAGTGCAAGGGTACTTCTTCATAGCCACTGCAATTGTGGGGGCATCTTGGAAGCATGCAGAGAAAATGATGAACGCTTATTCTTTGTATGAACCATTAGTCTCATCTACCAAAAGCTTTTTAAACATTCAGAGGATGAGAAGTTTGATACATATTTTGTGTTTGAAATTTAAAGTTTGGTGGAGATTTTTAGACAGACTTGCAACTCGGAGATTCAAATATAAGAGGTTGCTGTAAACTACTATGTTTAGAAATGCAAATAAAGGGAACAACCAATTACGTTCTCTCATTTAAGGACCTGGGTTACCTCCTCCTTTTATTCACACAAATGAAAATTGTTGTTTAATTAGGATGCTTTGCTTCTTTTGGTAAGGAATTGCACTTTACTGGCCATAGGGATTGTCTCACACTAGTTCCTTTCCTGCTGTCCATATTGCTTGACTTCTAATATCCTTGGGTGTCCCACACTGACAAGTGGTATTTCTGGTGCTCCGGGCAACCACAATCAAATTTTTCTTTGAAGAGACTCCAGTCGCAGTATTTCAGTGACTGTTAGTATCAGCCCCTGTGAGCCTTGCGCCCTGTTTTACTTCCTGTTGGAATTTTTATACAGGGCTAGGTCGTGTTGTTAGCTTTGTACTAGAAAAAAAAACATTTAGGATATACCATTAGTATGTTTAAAGGATCTGGTTACCTTTAAACCTTCCTTTCTTTTATAATATGGGCTTGCAGGCCTTTTTCCTCTCTTTTCCAAAAGTGTAAAGGTATTTGTTGCATTTTGTAATTAAAAACCTGCTAGGTCACATTCTGTTCAACCGTGCTCTTAGTATAGCTGCGTTTTAACACCCTTGAAAGTGTCAGCTTTTCAAACTGATTTAATCTTGCTGTAGCACTTGTTTTGAGGGGCTCTTATTGCAGTTGTAAAATGCCTTTCATGTTAATTATTCTTTGAAAACCCATCTGTTCAGTAATTATTTCCTAATAGAGAATATAAATGTATTACAATATATTTTGTTTGATTTTATGTTTCGTAATAATATGAATAGACACTTTCCAGTTTTATAGTAATGCATTTGCAAGACTAATTCTGTGTGTATTTTAATTTGTTTTGCTTTTTTTATGTAAGAAAATGAATAAAACAAGTCCTTGCAAAATACAAAACCTTGCATTACAGTGAAGTTTCCCAAAATCTCTGAAAAATCCTGTCTTGCTAATAATTTACAAAGCCATTGTTAGTGTAGCTAGTTATGTCCTATTGGTTGCTTGTTAGCTTCTGCTGGTTTGTTCTACTCATAGTAGTACTCATGAGCAATAGATAACTGTAAACACAGAAAATCCACCTAAGGATTTAAGGTTTTGTCATACTTTCCCTAAAGCTTCTGCAATGTTCTGTCAGTTGTTTGGAACTTTGTCTAAAAGAACCTTTGCTTTAGGAAGATGGGCCATAGTTTCACTGCATCCTTCCCTCAAGAGCTGAGAACTTAGTTTTCTTTCTCATGTGCGCTCACCTGTTATTTGAAGCATGCTTTTAATCTTCCCCAAGATCTTTTATAATTGATTTCATGTAGATGTCCCATCTCCATGGCATAGGGCTTATGTATTTGTCTAGAATTTCCAGCCTGAAATTGTATTTAATGTATGGCATGAAATCTGCTACTGCCATTGGGATTGACTGTGTTTAGTGGAGCCACTGCTGTATGCGAGTGGTAGAGATATGTTCAAGTGAACGGCATGCTGATCAGAGTTATTCAGTGGTGTTGAATCTAGGCTAAAAGATGACTGGAAATCCTAGACAAATACAGAAAATCCTCTTAGTCTGTAAGCTAAGTTTTATCTGGAGGACTCAGTCAGGAGGATTAAATTACATTAATTCTGTGGAAATACACTGATGTCATTCTACTAGCAGCAGAAATAAAGCATATTTGGAAACAAGACTTCAGTGTTCTTCGCCACTTGATTTGTGCTTGCACTTAAAATCAGACCAGGGCTCTGTCTGCAGTACGCATCCTGGGCTAGTTCATAGTTGCACATTTTTGCCAACGGGCTGCTAGCATGTGTTTATTACAGTACGTAACACTAGAGTTCTGTCTACCTTTTCCTCAATGTGAATAGCCACTTTGCTTTCTCCTTTACCTTTTTTGTTTTCATAAAAGGTGTCAGAATATAATTTTTTTAGACATTGACAGCTTTCCATTGAAGTTAGTTGATGTGTTCAGACATTTTTGTGTGAGGGACAGACTGGCAAACAGATGATATGTTTTATATTTCTTCATTGTTGAGGGTAATGACAGATTAGGTGAAACACTTTCCAACTAATATTCGGGGGGAAAAAGGAGATAATGCACGACATGATGTGGTTCAGAGATACACGATGACAAAGTATCTCAGCTACACTGTACAGGGCACTTCCAAGAGTGACAGGTTGGTTGAACACCGCTCTGCAGTGAAGTGGCTTGTAAGCTCTGCCTTATAATGCCACACAAGTTAAACTTCAGCCTCTGCTGCTTTCGGGTAGTAAGATGCAAGATGACATGAATGCTTGCAAGATCAGCTGGACCTGGTTGACTCCATCCAGTCGTGTGAGTGTCCGCAACCAGCTTCCTTCATCTTGGTTCTAGGGCCATGGGACACAGCTCTTCCAGAGCTCACTAGACCTGAGCTGTACTGTACTTTAACTGAGCCATTGCATTTGGAGACAGCTGGTCTATTCAGCCCAAGGATTTACCAGTATTGCAGGTGCAGTGAGAGTATTAGAAACATTGGAATGTAAATCAGATCACTGTTGTCGGAGCATATAGATTCTTTTCAGTCAGGATGTATAAAATGTTTAGTTTACTAGCCCATTAGGTGGCCATAGTTAAATTTGAAGTTGGCTATAAACTTTCAGATTTACCTTACTTTCAGTTCATTTCAAGGGAAAAATCATTGCCTTTTCAGTACTCACCCTTGAAAAGGAAAAATGCAGCTAAAAGTTTCTAATCAGCCTGTAGGGTTATATAGAGTATACTGATCAGATTGTAATTCTTGTGTAACTCTTAAGGGAAAGGCTTAAAAATACTTCAGATGCTTGAAAATACTCCTCAAGTATCTCCATTCTGTAAAGATACTAAGGTAGAGGTTACTTTTAAAATACATGTCTTCAAGGGCTACAGGAGAGTGATTTTCAGATATTGACAGCAGTTGTTTTGACAATTCCCTTATGTAATGGTTGATCTACTTAGTTCATGTGTGTAATCTTTATAATTTGGCTGGAAAAGAAGAATGGAAAAGAAACACCTCAAAGGATGTTGTCTTTGTGAAAGTATCTCCTCTGTCCCCATATGAAATGGAACAGCATTTAGATAAACCATATAAAAATTACTATAAGAAACATATACAGAAGTATAATAAGCAATTGTATTTTTTTTTTCACTCGTATGTTCCCATTAAAGGATGTTTAGCATCTAAAAGAAGGTCGTGTTTTTACCTTGCTAGTTAAAAGCTCTATATATGGTGTTGTTGGTAGCCGCCAGCCATTCCATTCTTGTTGCTTGTTGGGCCGGAGAAAAATATGTTGCATAATGGCTGTAAAGAGCAGCAGTAGTCTCAGAGCATGTTTTGAATGTTAGCAAGATGCATCTGAAGTGGTTTGGGGATTTGGGGAGTTGCCATCGTTGCTGAGAGCATCATATTCCACAAATAAACTATTGAGCTTAATGAGTGACAACTACATAGATTTGAAAATTATACTGAAAATAGCTAGTTATTCCACATGCTTGTTGAAACTGACATGAAAACAAATCTTAAATTATACAGGACATGTGCCTGTTACTAGCTCCGTGTTCTTTTCCATGTGCTGTTATAACCTTGCTGTAATCACAACATGAGAATTGGATTCTTAATTAGAACTAAGATAAAACACCAGGTCTTCTTTGGGTTTAGGTTGTTTGTATTTTATTTTTTAAAGACATCTGTTTGCGAATCTGGCATAGCTTCAGGTTTTTTTCTTTCTCAGTATAGGAAAAAAACATAATTACTTTTTAAAACTGTACTTATATGTAGTTCTGAAAATGTGATTTTATTTTCTTTCTAATGGGAAACAAGTTGGAGTGAAAGTACAGTTGCTTAATGTAGAGGGCAATTAGCACTTACTATGGAGTTTGAAATAGCTGTGTGAGGTACCAATTTGGAGTGATGATGAAGGCTAGCTAGTTAGCAGTTTGCATCTCCACTATCTTTGAAGTGGTGCACTCCAGATACAAAAGAAAAACAGAAAAAGAACCTTTTTTTTTTTTCCCCCAGACTGCTTTCTACAGGGCAGGGTATGTTAGTGTTAATGCTTGGGAAAGGTGCCAGATTTAAATTACGGCCACAGCAATGGGAGATTGCCAACCAAAGGCATATATAGGGTATAGCAGGATAACAGTGATTATTTTGTTACTTCATCGTGTTTTGCTCTCTGCCAGCTTCGCTAAACCTTGTGTCTCCTTCCTCTGTTTGGCTTTTCCTTTTATGCTCCCGAGACCCCATTGTGCTTTTTTTACTTGCATTTTTATTTCCTGTGTTTCAGTTTGAACAGACTTGGGCCACAAATCATCCTCCTCTTTGGCTCCTTGTATTGCAAGAGTAAGATAGATTAAAGAAGCAGCTCTGTGAGTGGCAGAACAACTGTAGCTTAGTTTATGATTTGTCCTTTGACAAGACTCTCTGAAATCTGGTAAGATGCATATTTTCACAGAAGCTTTGACTGCTCTGAAGGCAATTCTCAAGTATCTCTTCCAGTTGTTTGGTTATAACAGGTTGAAATCCTGAGGGCAGGCAGCCTTCTGGAAGAGTCACCCTTTGCCTGAACCTTCAGGAGCGTGCCTGCATTTTGAGCTATTTTTCTCTTGCTATTTGAGACTGAATATTGATGTTGAATTTGATATTCAAGTGCTGTTGGTTAAGGAGTTGAAAAGTAGGTACGTGCATCATCAGCCTGTTTCCCTAAGGAAACCACACTAAAAGCAGATGTAGAATTAAAAATGGGCAGCCCCATGTACTTTTTTCCCTCATCCTTTTCTCTTCCTCCATCATCACTAGTGACTGCTTGAGTTAAGATACAGTAGGAGGAAACTCCAATTTGTATTAAAGAATTTGAAAGCATGAGGCTGAAAAGAAGTGATATTTAGTCAACATGGCCAGAAGTCAAAAGAGGGAAAAGTACCTTTTTTTCTCTTAAACACCTGGACAAAATTTAGGAGTTACAAAAGAGTGTACTTGCATGGAAAGAACTGGAGGACAAACTCTGTATCATTGCTAACCTATCAAGAAGCAATGGGTAGTGTTCAGAAAATGATAGGCCCTTACTATGTTAAGAAAAGAGGTCCATGAACTACAAATACATCTGAAATTATACGTCTAACAATCAGTAGATTGCCAGGTTTTCTCTGACTCAGTTATCTGCAATTGAATGCAATTTTGAGGTTGTTGCAGTTAATGGAAATAATGCTCTGAGGGACTGAAATGGGTGTGGTGAGGTGAGTGAATAAGCTGGAAAGCAGCAAAACAGCAGGGTATGGCTTGCACCACGAGTGTCAGAAAAGTCAATATGATATTTGGACTCAAAGGTGGATGCAGCATGGCAGTTCTTGTGTAGCTTTTAGTTTTCATGTGTTCAGACAGTGATCTCTGGAGCAGAACATTTTCAGTTGTTATGCTTGTTAACAGCATGACAGGTTATAATTCTGACAGAAGAGTAGGGTGGACATTTATTGCCTTTGCTGCTGGATTCGTAAACATCTGTGGGATCTTCTGACCAGAATGGTAGCTGTCTCTCTATTTAATGAATCAATAGCATGGACACACAATGGAAATGAGAGATAGTTACTTGTATTCAGAACCAACTGGAAGAACATTACGTGAACACTGAAAACTCGGGTGTTATGTAGTCCCAGCAGAACTTTGGTGAATTAAACAGACTTAAAGAGATTGGTGATTTTTTCTTTCAGACCGTGTATAAGTACTTCCCAATGACCATTATTATACAATTAAGTAGAAAAATGAGCACCTGCATGCTGTGCTAGCAGGATTAAAATAGGCTGCAGAACAAAGCAAATATCTGATTAGCCATGTTAGTAGAGAAAAGGGATGCAATACAGAGCACAAGTGGTAGCATGGAGGCTGTGCTTACACATGTTTTCAAGCTTCTGTAACTTAATAAACGTAGGGGCAGGAAGGATGCAAAATAGGATATACCTTACATTCCTCATATTTTTCTCTTTCCTGATACAATTTTGTTTTTGCATGGGTGTTAGGATTTTGATGTATTCATACTTCTAAAATGTAATGTAGTTATTCTTCGGGGGTTAGGAAACCAATGCAAATCTGTATTACAAAGGTAATAAATCGGTAACTACTTGCAGTTGATTAATTTCATGGTGTTTTAGTGCAGTCTGCAGTAAGTCCCTCATTCTAATGCTAGCTGGAAAGCAATATTGAAGTGTGGATTGTAACTCACTCATCTGGAGTTGGGTTTTTGTTTTGTTTTGTTTTTCACACTGGCATAGAGTGAAGACAGTCCTAGTCCCAAGCGGCAGCGCCTTTCCCATTCAGTCTTTGACTATACAGCAGCATCACCAGCCTCATCACCGCCAATGCGACCATGGGAGATGACATCAAATAGGCAGCCTCCTTTGGCTCGGCCCAACCAACACCACTTCTCAGGGGAACGATGCAACACACCTGCACGAAACAGAAGGAGGTAAGCAGTCTCTACAGACGGGAAAACAGTTTTTTATATTATTCCCAATTTCAGCTCAAGAGAAGAGTATTTCAGACTAGATTTCCTTATCAGAAGTATCAGTATTTCAGACTAGACCACATGGTAAATAAGTTAACATTTCCTTCGAGCTGTAAATTGTTATAATTGTAACAGAGAAGTTATAGAAAGTAATTTAAGTTGGTGCATCATCCCATAATTTGTGTGAGTAGACAACTAAGGGAAGGACTGTTCATTAACATCTTTAATTATGAACCTGATTCTCTTTTACTGTGCATTGGAACAATAATTGTTTAGAAAAATGTGAGGAAAAATCCTATTTCTCATCGGGGTACTTTTAAAGATAATAACAGTTATTTAGGTAGTACCATAATTTTCACTGCAGTCACACTTACCTTTGCGCATAAAAAAATCTAAATAAAGATGAGGGATACTGACTGGGGAGGCTGAGGAGGTTATCGTAGTGTCATATGGTTGATAAAGTGGGTGGTTCACTTGTGATAAGAGTTACATTTCATATTGTTTTTAGCTTTTTGCTCAGTAGCCTCTCAACGTGGAGATATTGGAAGACATTCCAATGGTTGTGGAAAAGTACAGTTTTAGACGGCCAGGTTGAATTGGTGTCTGGATGATGGTACAGGAAAGCATAAAAGCACACTTCTTTACTATTATAGTTAAATGAACTATCCAAAACACAAGCTTTCTCTGCCTTGAAATCTGGCATAGAAATGCTGGGTCATCTAATCCAAGTTAAAACACGCTGTCCTTTCTTTGCTTCTGAGAAATATTGTAGCTTGGTTTCTGTTGAAACTGAAGTATCTGTTTTTTCATGAATGTAAAATATCAGACTTAAATACATGTGTGTATATATATAACTGGTTTTCTTCTGGTTTTATAAATCAAGTTTGTCAACCATGATCAGGCGGGGGTAGTTTGAGGCAAGAGAGTTAAAAATATGCCAGTTGTGTCTCTTTGCTTCAGGTCCATGAGTCTGAAAGCTCTCAGTCAGTGGCATTCAAAACAGTTCTTGAAATAGCTTGACAAACTTAAGAAAAAAGTTGATTTGTGAGCTTACAGTGGTTATTGTGAAAGCAGAATCATAGAATCATAGAATAGTTTGGGTTGGAACAGACCTTAAGAATTATCACTGGGTTAGAACTTTGTGGCCTTGTCCAACTCAAACCATTCTATGATTGTATGGTCCCCCTGCCATGGGCAGGGACACCTCCCACCAGACCAGGTTGCTCACAGCCCCATCCAGCCTGGCCTTGAACACCTCCAAGGATGGGGCATCCACAGCTTCTCTGGGCTGCCTGTTCCAGTGCCTCACCACCCTCTGCATAAACAATTTCCTCCTAACATTTAATCTAAATCTCCCCTCTTTTTAGTTTAAAATCATTCCCCCTTGTCATATTACTACACTCCCTGACAAAGAGTCCCTCCCCAGCTTTCCAATTGGCCCTGTTTAAGTACTGGAAGGCCACTATAAGGTCTTCCTGGAGCCTTCTCTTCTCCAGGCTGAACATCCTCAGCTCTCTCAGCCTTTCTTCACAGGAGAGGTGCTCCAGCCCTCTGATCACACTCGTGGCCCTCCTTTGGACCCGTTCTAACAGGTCCACGTCCTTCTTGTGCTGGGGGCCCCAGACGGGGACGCAGCACTCCAGGTGGGGCCTCACGAGGGCAGAGCAGAGGGGGACAATCACCTCCCTCGACCTGCTGCCCATGCCTCTGTTGATGCAGCCCAGGATGCAGTTGGCCTTCTGGGCTGCAAGCGCACACTGCTGGCTCATGTCAAGCTTTTCGTACACCAGAACTTCTCAGTCCTTCCTGCAGGGCTGGTCTCAGTGCACTCATCGCCCAGACTGTGTTTTTGTTTGGGATTGCCCCGAGCTTGAGCCTGCTGCACCGTTTGGTGCAGGGATGCTCTACAGGGGCATGTGGCACATCTAGCTCATTTTCATAATGGTGCTGCACCCAACCTCCTCTCCTAGAACGGGATCCTTAGGGAGAATACACACACACATCTCTGTTTTTTGCAGGAGTCTTTCTGAGTCTTAGAATGCTCTGGAGCCATACTGGAACTAATAACCACTCTCATGGGTCAAAGTTTGATTCCTTATGATCATTGTGAGTGCATCAGTTAGTTGTGATTATGCATTTGCTTTTGAAGCAAATTTCCTGGTTATCCTGCTTTCTTTCCTTTGTTCCTACTCTGAGTGGTCTCACAGTTAATAAACTAGACTCTTTTCAGATGAAGATAAGCTGAAAGGTTGCAACACTCCAGTGGCAAATGGTCGTTCAGTTCAAGGGAACAGACCAGTACAAACTAAACCTCTGAGGTGTGTTGGTGGACATCACTCTGACCCAGTGTTACCAGTACTGACTCTTCTGTCCTATTGATTCACTCCTGTTAGTCAGCACAGACTAAATCTGTGCTGTTTTTTATTTTATTTTTATCTGGATTTTTTTCCTTAATCTGGGTTACTATTTAGACCTTATCTCTTTGTATCAGGGATTTTGTACTATGCCTAGCACAACAGAACCCTAATTTTATTTTTGTTTGGGGTTTGTTTTTTTTTTTAGATTTATAGTGAGCAATTAAATATTGCATTTAAAAAAGTAGCCTTGTGATATGAATTTTCAGAAAGAAAATGCTATCTTTGTCCAGATGCTTATAGTACAGATAAATTGTGAATGTAAAGGTAGAGTGCGTGCCTATATGAAATAAAAGGCAAATACAATTTGTCCTTGCCAGTCATTGTGAAATGGGGAGATCTGTACTTTCACTGTGCCTCACCTTTCATCTGTTCTTCCTTTCCTCCTTGTCTTGTAGGTAATTCTGAACTAAGTGAAAGCATTTGAGAATGTGCTACTAAAAAGAAATCTCCCTTGTTAGAGAATACTAAGATAAAGACTCTGCAGTTATGGAAACTTTTTGATGGCTATTCTTACCTGGGGGTTTACCTCCTCCATGTTTTTCACTGCTTCCATTCTGCCTTTTTGTTTTGGCTGGGCATTTATCACTTTTATACTGTGTGTGCAGAGCCACAGTTTTTTGTGTGGATATTTTTAAAGGGCTTTAAGCACAAGTTCATTACCAATGTTAAGTAATAGTTTAGATCCCTGTGTTGCTTATTCATCTGAAGCAATTGCCAATAATTTAGGAATCATGTAGAGCCGTGTATCTGGATGCACTGAATTTTGCTGAATGAAAACTACAGTTTCTTTATAATTCTGCAAAGGAAAAATACAATTTTGCTTTTCTCCAGTTAATGTTATTCAATTTGTTTGAAAAATAAAAAAAAATACCCTAGAAGTCATGCAAGCTTTTCCTGGCTGCATTTTCTCATAATTCTAGGTCCATAGAGAAGTAAGGTAGACCTTTTAACAAAGAGTAATTTTATGAGGAGCTACTTTGTCTAAGTGCTAGTGTCAGAGAATTTCTGTCATTTTTCTTCCAAAGCACTGGGACTGTCTTTTATAGCTTTCCTCTATTACTACAGCTTTTCAAAACAAGTATGTTGCACACACATTCTATGTTAAAGTATTTATTTAGAGCATTTTTGTTCTGTAGCAGGAAATAACTTTAAAGCAACTTCAGTTGTCAAAAAAACCAGATCTTTTGCAGTAAGTGTTAATTGGCTCTGTGGTTAGAAATCATGTACACCAGTTTTATCTAATGAGAAAATTACATGTATATCTTACTAGTAATATGGAGATGGAGAGTGGAAAAAACCTCTGGGAAAAGAAACTGCGGTTAAGACAAATACATTGAACCGTAAATTGAGGTTCTCAGTGCTCAGAAGAAACCACATTTTGTGTGTTCTGATTGTGTGTTCTGACATGGTAATTTGTAAAGAGAAAGAGGGCTACGCTTTTTTTTTTTTTTGACTGCTGTGTTATATTCCAGGCCTTCTGTCTGACCTAGAGGGAATTAGCATTTGTTTCAGTTCTAAGGCAATAATGGCAAAATATTTGTGTGAAGTAGGGCAGAAAAATAGTAGCTTAAGACATTGTATCATATACTCACAATATCATCAGAAAAACTGGTCTTGTGCTCCCCCTTTCCCAGAGTATGCCTGTTTTACTTAGCAAAAAAGTTGGACTTGGCTTGAGCAAGCTGGGATTTGCCAGCTTGTTTCAGTTTTATTTGGTAATAGGAAAGTAAATAGCGAGAGTGAAGCATCTTAAGTTCTCGACATGCTATCGTTCTGTCTCTTTGCTGCAGTTTGGCCCCTTCAGCCTGTTCTGTAACTGGGAAACCATTTTGTCCCATGTGGCTTTAATTTGCTGTTGCCACTGGGGCCCATAGTTTATGTGTCATGGAGATTGGCAGGCACATATTGAAAGCACTGGAGGACTGTGGGATGGTCTTGTACTTCTAGGGATGGAAATACATCCCTGGAGGTGTTCAGAAGACGTGTCCATGTGGTGCTTAGGGACGTGGCTTAGTGGTAGACTTGGCAGTGCTAGGTTAACGGTTGGATTGGATGATCTTAGAGGTCTTTTCCAACCTAAAGGATTCTGTGATTGAGTTCTTTCCTCTTCCAAATAAATGAGAAGTCCCTCAGTCAAAACTTCTAATAATGAATTTGTTATATTGTGCATGATTTTCTGAGTGTTGAACCTCAGCTGCTGGTCTCTGATTTACAAAAGTCCTGGCTCAAGATACTAGCAGTTCTGCTCGTAACATACATGTAATTATATAAGATTATATCATCGAGTCCCACACATGTAGATAAGTTACTTGAAAGAAGTAGATGCTCTGGTCTATCTACACAACAGTTCTCTACACAGCAAAACAAAGATTGCCACAATCACAATTTCTTGGGGTCTGCCAAAGAGAATTCTATGAGGCATTCAGTTATTTAGTGAACATGTGAGAGCTGAAAAAATCGTGTTTCTTCAGAGGAGTCTACTGTTTTGTCACTACTCCATCACTAAGTGAGAAACCATTCTGTGGCCTGCCTGGAGCAAGGAACCTAAGGAAATCTGTGATCCTGTAATTAAGGATTTTTGCCTCAAATAAATGCACAGAAATCACCTGAAATTTGCAGTCTTTTGAGCTCTTGTCCTGGCAATCCAAGTGTCATCTTTCTAACAGGTTAATATTTATATTGGAGTTCTTCTCCAGGTTTCCTTTACAGCATTAAGCTATGCTCTCTTAAGTACTTCTATGCTGAAATAAGTGTCAGCTCTAAAGTTCTTGGCAAGTTTGTCAGTAAGAAATTGTATTCTAATTTAATAAATCTGTTCCAGTAAAATTTTCAAGTGTAAAATTTTTCTTAATACTTGATTCTTATGCGGTTTTAGTTACGGAGAAGGGCTTGTAGCATTTATATAATCTCTAATCTTTTTAATGTGTTTCCAGTCCTCCTGTTCGACGTCAGAGAACAAGGAGAGATCGTCTGTCTCGACATAATTCCATTAGCCAAGATGAAAACTATCACCATCTCTCCTATGGACAGCAGCAAGCAATAGAAGAGCCCCGAGCCTTTCACCCACCGAATGTATCTCCTCGTATGTTGCACCCAGCTGCTCACCCACCACAGCAAAATGCAGTGATGGTTGACATTCATGACCAGGTAAGAGCTTTAGAGTACAAACAGGAGGATGTCAAAGATGTCTTTTTTTTTCTTCCCAAATCTTCAAGATCCCTCTCCTCCCTAAATTAGTTGGCAATGAAAATCACATAACACTAAATTCTGTTTGCCCTCTTACGGATTATTTTTGCTGTGTAATATTATTGATGTTTGAAGTGCTGCAGTAGGCAGTGGGGAAAAAAAAGGTCCAGAGTCTTAGTAAAGAAGATTGAAAGTTAACAATTTTCCAATGCATGTATTGGCATAGTGCTATAGGCCTCTGGCCCACACCTTTGAAATGCAGTTCTTTTGCTTCTGACATTAATTTAATGTAATTAAGATGTGATATGATAATTAAGAATGTGTTCTATTTCACATGAAGTACATCTCCTTAGCACAGGAGTCTATAAGTTGTTAAAATTCAGAAGTGGAATTCACAACGCCAATAATGGGTTGCTTACAAAACAGCAGAAATTAATGATAGTATTGTCGTGTAACCAAATTAGTCATCCAAACCTAATCAGATCCTGAAATCACATGAAAAAATGAAATCTGTGGTTGGTCCAGAAAGCAAATAATTCCTGAGACAGGAATTGGTACAGAGTTCATAATTGAAGACCTATAAAAGAAGTTGTCTTATTGATGTAATCTTTTTTGTTGTTGTTCAAATCAGCAGGCTGCAGCACAAGTACATTACTTGCTACACAGTCATGAACTGGTTACCTGTATGTTCCACTTCTCAAACTGCACATACATAGAATGCAACTCTTAACAACCCTGCTTAAAAACTTACTTGCATTCAGTGCAGCTGCATACAACTGCTGTGTTGTACTGTGTGTGCAGAGCAGTGCTCAGTAAGGAAGTATTTGCATTTGGGACCAAGTGCAAGGGTGGAAGCTAACCACCAATCTAGCCATCTCACAACCTTACATTTTGATGAACAACTGTACTGCTGCAGCATCTTAAAAATTCAAAACATGCTCTTGCTTTGTGTTGCAAGATTACATCATGACAAGCCTGGATAAGCAGTTGTTCCATCCCACTGCCTGTACCTTCCAAGCACCATCTATGATCAGATGTCAGTGTTTCCAGACTCACTGAGGTCTTCCATGGTGATGTTTTATACTTCAGAGACAGAACCATTTTAAGAGGTCATTTTTTATTCTTATTCTGAGCATTTCTGAATCACACCCAGCATTACACTGTATGCCTAACTATTGTACCTGAGCCAGAACCAGGTCAAATTCAGTGTCTCTCCTGAGAGTGGTTTCTGTCATCAGTGATACACACGTTGAGGCTTTAACTTCCATTCAGTGATCTGTGTTCTGTTTTGGCCTCTGTGTCTAACTGTACACTACCAGTTCAGTAGATTAGCTGTCTTTAATTTAATCATTCTCACCTTCCTAATGAGCTGTTCTTGCTTGTCAATTTCCCACGAGTGAGTTCTGTTTTAGCAGAACGAGAAGGAAGAATGAGCTTCTCTGAAATAATTACTTTTTGTGAATCAGTGCTCCCTGACACTAAGGCTTTTTTCAGTTTTATCAGAGCATCAGAGATTTCTTACTTAGTGTTAAAAACAAGCAAACAAAACAAAACAAAAAAAAGCCTTGGAAGTTTTAACATTTTAAACTGAGAGATCCCTCTTCACCCTGCCCAGAAACTGCTGATCAGTGGGTAGTATTCCATTGAGAAGAATATTTGAAAGAACGGGAATTACAGGCATGTGCCTCCTTTTAGACCTTCATTGTGAGTATTTTTTTTTCTGATATGTAGGTAAAAGCTTGTTAACTTACTCAGCATGCTGTACAATGCTGTTAAGAGTTTACGGTAAGTTATTACAACTCTTTTTTCCTTTTGCTGCAGATCCATCAGGGCACAGTTCCTGTCTCATACACAGTGACAACAGTGGCTCCACATGGGATACCACTTTGCACAGGCCAGCACATCCCAGCCTGCAGCACGCAGCAGGTCCCAGGGTGCTCAGTGGTTTTCAGTGGGCAGCACCTTCCAGTTTGCAGTGTACCTCCCCCAGTAAGTGGGTTTCTTTAGTTACAGCAGCTTCAGTCTTAGACAGAGGAATGGCACCTTGGAGCTTCACTGTCTGTGTGGCTTTAATTGCACTGGAAAACACCATTTTTTTCCCTGTGGTAAATTGTAGTGGCGTAGCAATGTAGGCCTTAGAACTGGGAAGCATATGTATGTTGCTCACCTACCGTCTTAATAGTGTATGACTGTTTATAGTATAAAATCCTGATGTCTTTAAATCAAACTACATGCTGGTTTATGATCTGATTTCATATCAACAAATGTTTTATGTACTTTCAGACATTAAAAGGAACACTTTTAAGGCTTTTATTAGTTAGCTAACCCAGAAAAAAAAAATCTTATTTTATAGAGACCTTGTTCATAGATTGGTTATACACAAAGAAGGTCTGATAGTCCAAACCCCCTTTTCTTCTGAGAAGTAATAAGATCCTGAAAGATCAGTAAAAGCTGAGAAGGGCTCTTCTTTTGTGGAAGTGCTCTCACAAAATAAATCAAAATATTCTTTAATAATGATGTCTCTCAGCCTTTCTGTGAGTGAAAAAAAGCGCCTTGCCTGACTTGCCAGCTTTGAACTTGAAAGCATTTGAACTGTTGGCTCAGAAATGTTCAGATATCAACTCGGAGATACTACTTTCCAGTTCATAGCATACCCATGCTATGCTATTCTGTAGAAATTTCACCCTTAAGTGCTAACAGGCACCGGGGCTGAAGAAGTGAAAGAGCTGCTCCCAAGAAGTTTCAGCTGTACAAATGAAAGTTGTAGAACCTGCTGGAAAAGTCACAACTATTTTTTAACCCTTTTCTAGTATAAGTCTGCTATATCATACATAAAAACTATATATATAGTATCCATATGTTGGTATATAGATTGGACTCTGCCAGCCATGCATTTCCCAGCAGTGTGTAACTTGGGTTTTCCTCTGTTGCATATTCTGTGGCCAGAGGATGTGAACAAGTCTGTGACACTGAAACATAACCCTTCATGTGACCACCTATTTCTTTGTTTAAGCTGCTAGTTGAAGAGTGAGAGTAATGTGCATTCAGGTTGTCCAGATGCCGTTTATCCCCATGAGAAGCAGCAAGGTCTCTGGTATACTGCTGGTCAGTCTGAAACATCTGTAGGCAATATTTCTTTTTACCTTTCAAACTGATGAAAATCTGTTACATGAGTCAGTCAGCATCCCTGAGACAGGGAGAACTTTTTTCTTCTATTTATTGTGTATTTAGTGGAGGAAAGCAATCTCAGAGTGAGTACCCTACAATTGAAACAATGGTTGCATAGTAAATTCAGCAAGACGAGAAAGCAACATGTCCTAAGGAGCAACAACAGATGAATCTAAAGCTATATTGGGATTTGGGGGAATCCAAACAACAGATACTAATAATCTCTTTCACTCTGCTTTGAACAGTTATATTATCTGTGCAATTTGTAAAATGTTCTGTAATTCAGCAGTGCAGCTGTCATTTAAATGCATACGCAAATAAAGCTTTGGGTTATTCACATCTAACCAGGTTGCTTGAAATGAACATACAGCACTTAAATTATTTGAGTGTGTTGAAAGAATGGATACAGTACAACTGAATATAAAAAATTAATCAAGGTTGAAATTATATAATGTCAGCAGGCAGACTTTACACTTTCTTCTACTAAGTCATAGAATCAAGGAATAACGTAAGTTAGGATGGGGTTCTGGAGGTCGTCTGGTGGTCATCAGTTTCCAGGGATGGAGATTTCACAACCATTCTGAGCCTCTGCTCCAGCGCTTGACTGTCCTTACAGAAGAGAGCTGCTTCTGTATATCTGATTGGAATTTCCTTGGCTGCAACTTGGTTCTGTTGTTTCTTGTCCATTTACTGTGCCCATTGAGGAAGAGTCAGGTTCTGCTTACCCATTCTTATGAAGTAGCTGAAGGCAGTAGTAAGGTCATTACTTAGTTTTCTCTTCTTAAGGCAGAACAAATCCAGTTCTGCAGCCTCTTCTTCTGTACAGTGTGATCCAAGCTCCTCATCATCACATTGTCTTTCAGTGGACCCATTTCGGTTTGTCATTGTCTGGTTTTGGTTCTGCGAAGGCCAAAACCAGACCCAGGACTTTCGATGAGGTGTCACAAGTGCTGAACAGAGGGACAGAATCCCTTCCCTTGACCAACTAGCTACACGGTTGATAATGCAGCCCAGCATGCAGTAGGTCTTCTTGGCTGCAAGAGTACACAGCTGTTCTTGTTATACACCTGTTTGACTTGTCCACTAGAACCAGTCTTTTTTTTCTTGTACATCCACTCCCCAGCCAGTCTCAAAATGTCCTGCTCTGTGAGGTTCTGTACCAGTACCAGACTTCATATTTTGCCTACACTGAACTACACTGTTCCTGTCATCCAATTTCTTCAGCCTATAAAAGTACAGCTGAAAGGCATCCCTGCTCTCCAGCATGTCACCTTGCTACCCCTGACTTCACCTGTGAACTTTGCAGTATCACAAAATGTGTGTGATTCAATATATATGTAACTATAAAATAAACAAATGTCATTCATAAAATACCTTCATCAGTTCTAAAACTTCGGAAGTGTACGCTCAAACAGCACAAGTTTTCCAAAAGCCTGAATGAATAAACAAATAGTTAGCATGATCTTTAAAGTGGAAGGAAATGGAACCTCAGTTGCTCTGACTTAAAAATTGCAGTGAGCGTAGCACAGATCATTCCCAACATACGTTGCAGATGCTTGCATCTAATCTTTACTATATAGAGTCTTGGGATGAAACCTATTTTAAGGTGTTCTCCAAAGTACTTCCTGTTTTAAAGAGGTGTCGTGTTGTACCTGCAAATTTATCTTCAGCTATTTCAGAGAATAGTTTTCAATGTGGTAAACCACAATAACAATTGTATTTTAACAGTAGAAACACTTGCCATTGTTATTTCCTTTTTATAAAAACAAGGTAGTAACTGAGGGTGAAGAATACTCAGCATTTGGGAAAAGCTAGTATATCAAATTAACCTGCTCCTGTTTCAGTGCATGTAAAGATTTATGTCTGGTGATGACAGAACACAGTAAATGAGGTGGTGATTCCACCTTCGTTAATATAATCTGATCTTAAACAAGATCTCTCTACCATTTTGCTATTATAGTCAGCATACACAGTATATGTTGTGTGATACAAGACTAAAGAAAAAAATGTGAGAGATCAGAACTGGGTCCTCTACATGACTTCATAAAATTTGATAGGCTTTGCAAGTAGGGTGGTAGAGTTTTAAATTTAAGACTGTCTTAATAACCATCTTTGTTTATATAAAACAAAGATGCCTGTTGTTTGACAGCTAGCAAATATGTTATGAGTTGCTCTTTTAATGTGCAAAAATGTAACAGGAATGCCTGACATTCTGATGACAGATCAAAGAGCAGGAAAAGAAGAATGAAGATTTTCTTGATCTTCCATATCTTGGACTGGAAGTAAAACTGAACTCTTCCATGAAGCACATTCATACTCCCCTGCAAGTGCCTTCATCACTTTTGTGTTCAAACCTCAGTGCCCAAAGTTGCTTTTGTATGAGTGATTTCAAAGATGAGAGAAAAAGGGCTACTTCCCACAGTAGTTGTATCTCACGTCATTCAGAGCTCAAGGCTCCCCTCAAAGTGCGGAACTGAGCAGAGCCTACGAATTATTCTTAACATGTAAGGCAACAGATGTTTTAAGGCACAGTCTGATGGCTGGGAGTCCCTCAGCTACATCTACAGCTTAAAATGGTTGGAACACTTTTGCTTTCATGTGTCATTTTGAAGGTAAAACGTGGGAAGAAGTTAGTAGGGTAAATATATCCACTCTTTACTTAGGAGTCTGTCTAATACTGAATATTGAAAATCCCAAATCCCACTGACCTCATGAGAAGTAAGAGCTACTTTCCACCTAGCAGATGCCACACTATGGTATTTCTACAGCCTGCAGTGTGCTGGTTACTGTTCATTGTGTATTTGAATGAGTTACTATTTATGTGTGTTTTGGAGACTTTTCCAAGGAGGCAAGAGATTTGCTTTCTTTTAATAACATCTTTCCATGATAAACATGGATTGTTCTATAGGGAGTGTTTGTGCTAGAGACAAAAATATGTTGTTTTCATTTTATTTCAGATGCTTCAGGCGTGCTCAGTCCAGCACCTACCAGTACCATATGCAGCATTTCCACCCCTCATTTCTAGCGACCCATTCCTTTTGCATCCTCCTCATCTCTCTCCACACCACCCTCCTCACTTGCCTCCTCCAGGACAATTCGTTCCTTTTCAAGCACAGCAGTCACGGTCGGTAAGTAATACTTCTTACCCTCTCTCCTTAGAATTGGTATGGCTGAAAGGGCAAATAGTGCTGATACTTGATTCAGGAAACAAATGGATTTTGTTTAAAGTAACAGGTTTTTGCCCTGATGCTTCCTTAGCAAGTCTGTAACTACTTAGTGTGAAGATGAAAAAAACAATTTTAAATTCAGCGTTTCTCTTCAGGCTTCATCAACTGTTGTCTGTGCTGTTTCTCCATAGGCCTTTACTTTTCATCAAAAAGATGTGTATCTTCTTTACCAACTGTTCCTTCAGGTATTTCTTTTCCAGGAAGCCAAAGAGAATCCAGAGGAAGCTGTGTACTGCAGTAGTGGTCTCAGAAAAAGCTTAGCAGAGAGAGAAGAGAGGATGGAATGTTACTCTTATTACATGCTTCCACTGTATTACTTCCCAGTTAATTTTTAAATGACCATTGTTTTTGCTAGAACACCTTACAGCTTCCAGACATATTCAGGAGCCTTCAGTCTCTTTCTTTTTCTTCTTTTTCACTTACAAAAGATATTGGCACTTTTTGCTTAATCAGACTTGGCTTAGTGATAGGGACTATGCAACACAGGAAAATGTGACCCTGTTTTGGATTTGGGGAGAGAAGCTAGATTTTCATTGCTGGTGTACAGCACGTAGTGTTGGGTTATCTGTATACTCCCATCCATTGTTTGCCCCTCTGACCAGAAGATGCCAATATTCCACTATTGCAGAAATAGTTTCATTGTTACTTACAAGTGTTGCTGAGACCAATGCCATATCTCAGGTGTGGCTAACTGTTGTAATAGCTTTGTTATGATAAAGGGAGAACAGATGGAAAAATGTGGTTTTCAATGGTAATCTTTATAAGACTTTCTTTTAGAAAATGTATGAACTTTGGTTTTAGCTTTGATTGCTTACTTAGGTTATTGACTAGGCTTGCCTGCCAACTTTCAGCTCTGGCAAAAAGCTTGTATTTTAGTGCTTTGAGAATAGATTGAATTTAAAGTTTGTTCTGCATAAAAGGGAAGCAGAATTTTCCTTTGCTGCCATACATGGTGTTTCTTAGCTGAATTTCTCAAAATGGTGGAATCAGGAACAGAAAGGTGTGTTAATGAAACAGTGACAATTTCTGGGAATTTCTTGGAAACTGTTGGGCCTGACAGATACACTACAACCGACTAGATTACAATACTGAACTGGAATCTTATGGTTCTGAAACTAGTGGGTTGTGTGTTCTTGGTTGGACTACTTACACAATCCTTCTAGGAAAGCACCTGCTTGATTACTGAATATCATTCACAGCTTAATACCATTAGAGTCACCATGTTCACTCTCCTCTTTTCAGATTGTCTGACACAATTTCAGTTCTCGTCTTTGGTTGTTTATTTTTTTCTCTTGCATAGTTTTACAGTGAGAGCAGCCTGGCAAGAAGGAGAGCAAATATTTGTCCTGAAAAATGCAAGAGACAGGAAATTACAGCCACTCCTATATTTGCTAGATTGCATAAATTCCTGGTCAATAAGCATGGCTAGCTGGAAAAGGTGAATTTATATCAAATGTGTAGTGCTGTCTTTGCTTTTGGTAGTGTTAATGACACAGCAATTGTTATTCACAGTTATTCTGTGAAAGTGAGTACCGTTATGCTTTTAATTTTTTTATCTTGTAAAGTTGGCTGCAGCAGTTCAGAGTATACGTCTGCGATTTCAGATCTTTAGTGGGGAAAAATTGCATCTCTTATTACTGCAGCAAAGACTTTTTTATTTTTTTTTAGCCGCTTCAAAGGATAGAAAATGAAGTAGAACTGCTTGGTGAACATCTTCCTGTAGGAGGTTTTACGTATCCTCCCTCAGCCCATCCACCAACATTGCCTCCCTCAGCTCCTCTCCAATTCCTAACCCATGATCCTTTACACCAGGAGGTGTCATTTGGTGTTGTAAGTATTCTTTTCTGTACAACGTTCTCACTCATGTCTTGCTCTCAATTGTATTTTTGTCAAAAAGTGGCACTTCTTGTAGTTGTAGTCCATTAATGGCTACAGCTGCATACTGTGGTATTTTCTTTCAGCTCATTTTAATCAAGGTAAGGATAACATATGTATTGCTACCAGTAAATGATTTCTGATAACATTATCTGCAGAGAAAGTGTCATAGCAGTTACTTTGAAAACACGGCATATTGCCACACCATGCAGGACTTCTACTGCGGAAACTAGTTAGTGTGGTTTTGAATTGTAAAATGTAAATTGTTTGGATTTTATTCACAACATCACAAACATTTTGGTGGAGTACAGGTTTCTTGATTTCCAAGTTCAGTCTTTATAAGTAGATAGAGAACAAAACAGCATGTTTATGCAGATTATATATTATTTTTCATCTCTGGTGCTTTAATTCTGGGTTGCAAACAGCTGAGGGGTGGAATAGAGGTGTATTACAAGTAATCATATGGGGTTTTATAAAGCAATCCTAAATATTTATAAAATTTCTCCAGTGATTCAAAATGATTTTCAGAAAAGCTTGATATTTTTCATGTGGTCATTAATGCTCTCTTTATATTAAAATTATGATGGAATGGCTGCATCTCTGATTCTCTTTGATCAATGAACGGAAAACTGAACACAGCACTTCTAATGATGTTTCTGGATTGCTGAATTCACAGAGCAGTAAAACTAGTATTTACTCTGTCTAATTTGGGATCTTACTTTCAAGAAAAAGACCCTGTTTTTTTTTATATTGTGTTTATATTCATATATAAATTGTATGTAAGTCTGTGGCTATCTCTTAGTTATGTTTCCATTGTAAAGTTAAGAATTTTTAGTTAAGTTATTGGTGGTGTTGGGCTTTTGTGTGTTCTTAAGTTTCAGACATGAAAGAAAAACTTTTTAGTAAAGATTCTGAGTGTTCTTTGTTCCAAAAAAATAAATGCCTCAAGGCCTTCAAATATGAATTCAATAATGGTACATGAATTTCTGTTTTAAAAATTACTAGAAATTTTTAGTACTTTGAATATTTCTGGGAAAATATAATTTACAAATAAATGGAAAAATTCTACCATATATGTCCCCATTTTAGCAGATAAAACAAGGAATTTTGAACCATGATACTGAAAACATAAATATTTAAGTGAAGAGCTAGGCATGCAAATGAAAAACTATGATACTGAAGCCCTGTTTTATCCATGGAAAATGAAGCTGTAGGCTTGACTGTCTCTCTAGGCATTGTCCAGATGCTGAAATTGTACTAATTTAAGTTTGCAGGTACAGTTTAAAGCTCTCAACCCCTCTTTAATGTAATTATATGCTACTGCTTTTTTAAATCCTGCTTAGAGATCTTGCTGTAGTGTGTTGTGGTGGTGCCCCCTAGCAGGCATTAAGGCATTAAAGTCTTTGTTACTCAACCACTTGTGCAGAAGCCTGCATAATAGCACCAGACCTAAAGCAAGTCAGTAGTTCAAGTCCTGTCTGTTTCCCAAACCAGCCTACATGTGGACTAAGCCCAAAAGGTCTTGCAAGGATTTCTATTGAGTGTTAGTACTTTTTCACATGGAATGGTATGATTGTGTTACTGATAGGAATTGTTGTTTAAAATTGTAAGAGGCTGAGGTTTTTTGGTCTTGCGCAATGGCAGGATTTTTTGAATAATGCTGTATTAAAAGTGGATTTTGATATTCAGATTTCGGTTTATTTCATGATTAAGAAAACCACATGTTGAATTACAGGACAACAGAGTGGTTGAGGTTGGAAGGGGCCTCTCAGGTCCTGTGGTCCAGCCCCCTGTCCTCAAGCAGGGACACCTAGAGCTGCTTGCCCAGCACCATGTCCAGGTGGCTTTTGAATACCTCCAAGGAGGGAGACTCCACCACCTCTCTGGGCAACCTGTGCCAGTGCTGAGTTACCTGCACAGTACAGAAGTGCTTCCTGGTGTTCAGAGGGAGCCTCCTGTGTTCCCGTTTGTCCATTGCCTCTTGTCCTGGCACTGGGCACCACTGGAACCTGGCTCCATCCTCTTTGCACCAGTCTGAACAGTCCCAGCTCTCTCAGCCTCTCCTCGCAGGAGAGGTGCCCCACTCCCTTCATCATATTGGTGGCCCTGTGCTGGACTCTCTCAGTACCTCCCTCACTGTTTCATACTGGGAGGCCCAGAACTCAACGCAAGTACCAGCTCCACAAGTTTCAGATGAAAGTTATTTTCTTCTCTCTTGCAGCCATACCCACCTTTTATGCCTCGAAGACTCACAGGGCGCAGCAGATACCGATCACAGCAACCAATACCACCACACCCTTACCATCCTAGCCTACTACCTTATGTGCTGTAAGTTCCAAGTACATTTGCTTCCATGTAGGTTATTATGAAGTCATGTGAGTTAACCAGTCCTTTCAACAGGAATCTGCAGTTTTTGTGGTTGGACTGTACCAGAGAACAGGCATAGTTCAGCTGCACCAAAGAGGAGGAAAACTTCTATTCCTGTGTAAAATTTTCAGTCTATTGTGAATAACATACACTCTTGTGCAAGGGAAAATATAAGTGAATAATTTTTCCTAATGTAGTTTTGTGTCTGATGTGGCTCTTGTTTCTGAACTCTCCATGAAGATGTTCAACATAGTTAAAAACTTGGTTCTTGGATACTCTTGTAGAGCTAACAGTTAAACTGTAGTATAAAGTCCTAGGAGTCTTTACTTAGAAGTAACATTATTTGGTTTTGTTCTTAATTACAAAATACAAGAGTGGGAGGTTTCCGTGATGTTTTACTCTTCATTGGCTAAACTGCTAATCTGTTGCATCATTTGAGCTTCTTTTCCACCTCTGATTAGCTGTTTTTGGAAAAGGTGTGGGACAAGTAACATTTAGGAGTTATCTGTAGTGTATTGTGGGAGACCCTCTGCTGGACTTTGGGTGTATGACATGAGATTTACCAGTCTTCATATATTCTTTTTTGGAAATAAGTATGAAATTTTTGGAAAACAAAGATTTTCTGGTGGCAAAGGTGACATTAACAAAGAAATAAGAACACGTTAGCACCAGATCTATAGTTTCTCTCTGTGCAGTTTCAGATGTGTCATGGAAATGGCACCAGAAATTTGATGCAGTGAAGCTGTTAACTTTGCATCTGACATTCTGACAGTAATGTCATAGCTTCTTTTCTATCCATTAATGACACGCTGAGGCATGCTGTGGCAGTCGTTGAAGTCATCCTGATGAATTCAATGAGATGAAGTTTGTATTTGTACAGTGAATTTGTGATGTCTGTGCCTTAAGTTTTGACTAGTAGTACTATCTTGGGGGATAAAGATGCTTGTTTAACTTACAAAAAGAAAAACATCTCTCTCTTGCCTCTGTCTGAAGAGATTCTGCTTTCAGAATCACAGTATGTCACGGTATGTAAGAAATTGAGTTTGTGCTTGACTTCAATATGGAAGTTCGTCAGTAGCATATCCTAGTTATCTTCACTGTGTGTTGTAGACTTAAAAAAGCTTCAAGGCTTTTGTGTTGGAGAGATAGGTGAATTTAAGGTTCCAGATCTTTGTTTATATTTTATACAATGAAAGAAATAAAATATTGTTTAAATCCGGAGCATGAATTCATTGTCAGTATTAGCTTTCTGTAATGTGTGATAATCAAGAGATTAGTTTTTGTGATAATGCTAAGCCTTATTTTAAGTATCAGTTAAGACATACATACAATTAAAAAGGCAGCATTGCCAGTATCAGAAAGTGGCAGAATTAGCTTTTCCCGCGTTTTTTCTGCTTCAAATGTCAGTTCTTGATTTCAGACTTAACATTTTTATGAATTCTGAGAACCTGTCAGTTTGAGAGGGATCAATAAGGTAACTTTACCTGTGCCATATGTTTCTGTGCTTTCCTTCAGCAAGATGCTGAGCCTTATCATTGTTTGCTCTCATGGTAGATCAATGCTCCCAGTGCCACCTGCAGTTGGACCAGCTTTCAGCTTTGAGTTGGACGTGGAAGATGGAGAGGTAGAAAACTACGAGGTTGGTGTGCAAACTACAACTACATTTAAAGAATAGATTTAGCTGAAGCTGAAATTGAATTATATTTTGCTTTTAATCGTGTTTTTGCCTTTCAAATAAGTGTAATAACTGACAGAGTAAGACAGAATCCAGAAACCATCCTTTCGTGTCTGTTTGCGATACTGGATATTTGAAGTGCTTAGCCTTATTTTTGTCTTTTGCTCTTTTCCAGAAACCACCCTTCCAAACTAGTTATCATTAAATTTTTCAGCCTTTATGTTCTACATGCTACTCTTCTTTTTTTTGAATTGTAACTGATTTTAAATATCAAACAGAAAAAAAGCACATTCAAAAGAAAAGTTAGTGTTCTTATGTGTATAACTGCAAAATAGTGTTAATGCAGAGTAGTATTAATGTCATAGGATTAACTGATCTAAATGTAATGTTTATAAAACTGCTTTAGTGGCTTTTGTTCTTGACCCTCAGGAGGGTACAGGAATTCACATCTGTAGATGCAGAACACTCTCTAATATGCTAGGTAGTTGTGAGGCAGTCCAAGCTGTTGTGCCTTTGCTGGTTCTGAGACTATTGGATTGCCTGTAGTTTCTCTTCAAAAACACTTTTTTTCCTCTTCAAAAACCCTTATTTTTGCATCTCTTCACCTGTGCTCCTCTGAAGAGCATTGTGTAGTAGCAGCACACCATTGCCAGTTTAACAGTGAGTGCTTCCGTAATAACTTCTGTGCTAATTCAGAAGAAGCATCATCTTGTTTCTAAGACTTTGGGCCCTAGGTTTGACAAGTTTAGAAATCTGTTTGTGATCAGTACTGTTTTGCAGCTTTCACCACCTCTTTTAACTTTTCTATGCATTGGTTCTCCGTCAAGTTTATAGTGGTATTTTTCCCGGATCCCTTGGGAGGGGAGTACAAGTTATATACATGACAGAGTGCAGATTAATTACATGAGAGGCTCTTAGTTGCAATGCTTAACTCATAGAAAGTGAACATAAAATTCAGCAAAAAAAGTACTTAAACTTTGATGGTATGTACTCATTTTTGAGATTTATTATAAAATCTCCATCTCTCAATTCATCTAGCCCGAGATGTGGAGTGGGAATCAGAAGCTGTTCCTTTAAGTTCTTGGTTTCTCTCACAGGAACAGACTCATACTATATTTTTGGAAGAAAAATTGTTGACAAGTTTTTCTGTTTACCCACGCTATTAATTTCATATTAATTTCATAGGGGTGAGGGGATCTTTCAGAAGCAAAATACATACCAAGCTGTGCAAGCACAGGAGTAGTTTGAAGTTTGGCCCTGGATTTTGAAATCCAAAAGAGAACATCTTGCATAATTCAGAAGGATTGTTGAAAGATGTTGATGGACAAGACTTCCCATGAAGTTTGTGTTGTAGGGGAGAGCTAAGATTCTAAACATCTCTTGATAGCAGGGTGTTTTGTGCTACCAGGTTGTGTAGTGATGTTTGATGGCACCTCCGCCTCTAGTGGAACGAGAGCTTGTTTAACTAGTCAGTTTTAAAATGTCTCATTTCCATATTTTGCAGGCACTGCTGAATTTGGCAGAACGTCTGGGAGAAGCCAAACCACGAGGTCTGACAAAGGCAGACATTGAACAGCTCCCATCCTATAGGTTCAACCCAAACAACCACCAGTCAGAACAGACATTGTAAGTATATTTGTGTCTTTCAAAGTTGCACAATTTATGTGTCTGTATTTTACTTTATTTAGATTGCAGCCTCAACTGCACCAGAAGAGCTAAAAGTAGTCATATCAGTAAACAGTTTAATTTTATTTCTTAGATTGTTTTTCAGATCAAATACTCTATAACCTCACTTGAAAACTTCTATGTAGTCTCACATCATTCAGAGTTGTTCCAATTTAGTTCCTCAGCGTTTAAAAAATTGTAAGTGAAGGAAAGGTGTTCTAGGATTTGTTCAGCATCTTAGACAGTAGAATGACATTGTCAGTTTGCATTTTGGCCTGTGTTAAAATAGCTTCAAGTGCTGAAGTTTCAAGTGCTCCCGGTAGAGTTTAGTCAGTGGTTTAAGAGTGCATTTTCTTATTTTTAAAGTCCATTAACTTACTCTATTTGAAAGATCCGCACAACTAAGTGGAAAGAGCACTATAGATATAAGGTATTCAAAGTGACTCAGTACCAAATTCATTGCAGGGATTTTTTTTCTCTGATGTTCTACTGTCCATGCCCCTCAGTTTGACTTCCACCATTGGTAGGGAGTGAACACAAATTGTGTGTCTGTATTTTACTTTACTTAGATTGCAGCCTCAGCTACACCAGAAGAGCCAAAAGCAGTCATATCAGTAAACAGTTTAATTTTTTTTAATGAACTTTATAGATAATCATCTCCACTATTGTGAATTTTGGTGAAACGTGTTCTGTGGATTGGGTCTGTGAACTCCTGTGAGCAGCAGCACTTGCTTTTTACATTGGTACACTATGCATCTTCAACCACAACTACAGATAACCGTAGAAGCTACCATGTTGCAGTCATATCTGCAAAGTTGTGTGTGGAATATATGTTTGGTTTTCTTAAATAGCAGATACATTTGAACTTTGCTGTCTTTTTTAGGTGTGTGGTGTGCATGTGTGATTTTGAGTCAAGGCAGCTACTTAGAGTCTTACCCTGTAACCACGAGTTCCATGCCAAGTGTGTCGATAAATGGCTTAAGGTAAAAAAAAAAAAAAACGTCAAAAAAGTCATCTTACAGGGAATTCATTATGTAGGGGTTTTCAGGAGGGGTGGTTATTGTTTTGGGATTCGTTTGCTATTTTACTGTTCTGCTTCACACTGCCCACTTATGATATTTTTTAACGATGAAGGATGTTTCTCTATAATCTTTGGCACAAGGAGAAAGGAATGTGAAGAGAATGATCTTCATTGACAGATCTTTCTGTTTTCTGTTTCCACAAAGCAATACCTGTGAATCCAAGTAATATTTGAAATTAAAGAATGCTTAAAATCAAAAAAGTAATATGCTAATATGGGAAGTACAAATTAGAGTTTCCCTGATTATGGTGAGATTAACTGTTTTCAATATCCTGTATAGCAAAGAGTAAATATACATATATATATAAAAATACAATATATATGAATAAAACTTAACCTGTAATTATGATTTTACATAATTATGATATACACTTTGAAAACAATTTGAGGAAAAATGAAAGGGTCTAGAATCAGGACAGCTCAATAAGATGACAGAAAATAACAGCTATACAGAAGGTATGAGGAACAGGAGATATGAATAAGTAGATGATACGCAGGCATCTCTACAAGTTGCATTAGCCAGATCTATTGCCAACAAAGTATTGATTCCCATAGTCTCATCCTTTTTCTGTATTTTATTCTATTCAGCTTTAGTTTAGTCTGTGTGTAATCTTTGTAGAACATTTGAAACTGCAATGATCATATGTTAAAAAAGTATATTGGAAGCAGTCCCTAGAGAATTACAGATCGAATCTGTTGTTTTCAAAAATAAATTAAAAACCCATGCCTTTTTGGCTTCCTAAAGGCAAGAAAATGCCTGTGTTTGGTATATGCTAAAATATTTGGTGCAGAGAATGAAAAATCAAGTTAATATTGACAACATTCTTTCATCTAACATTCAGTAGAACTGTTGTCCTTTGGTATCTGAATTCATCTGCATACATGAGAATCAAGAAGAGGAATATAAACATCTGGTTGTTATATCTTCAAATAATAATAATAAAAAAGGACATAGATGTATGCTATCTCATTCAGTAACTACAAACTAAGTAGATAATATATGTTAAAGTGGTGTTCTCCAGTGTCCCCCTTCTCTTCTCAGTGCTCAGGAAGTGTTCACACTGCATTTTTAAAGTCTTTTCAGTGCATAAAACTTAAGTCATTTGTGGAGTCAGCAAAGTAGCCACAGATAGTACTCAGTCCATTTTATGGAAAAAAAAAAAAAAAAACTGGGATCATTGGACTTCACACAGCCTGTGAGACAGAGGATGCTAAAGGCTTATATAGGTTAAATTGATTATATAGATTTTAAAAAGAAAGCTCTTCCCAGGCTATTAGTGCAAAAAATACACCCCTGATTCAGGGAGCCCCTGATCTGCAGATTGCTGGGAATTGCTAGGAAAATACATCAGGGGAATGTCATGCCTGCTTGTCCTGTTTTTGTGCCCTTTTGTACCTGCTGTTGGTCTCAAGAGTCAGGCGATTAAGTTAAATGAAGCTTTCTGGGGACTCATTGTGGCAGTTCTGAAGTTACATGTAGTACTTTCAATTGGTAGTTAACTAGCAATTGAATTCAGACCAGCAAATTGAAAAAAAAAAAAAAAACTTACATTAGTCTTTACTTTCATAATCTTAGATGTACTTAGGAACCATGTATTTTTTAACAGGTCTGAGTGTGGTATATCCTAAAGGTTGATGTATCATAGAAAAACTGTATAAGAGTGTCACCTAGGTAGGCAAATAACGTGAAAGAACTACAAGTATACCCACCAAAAATGGCTTGTATTAGCATAACATATCCCAGTGCTGGATGCAAATGACCTAGACAAGGATAAAGCACCCTAATGGAAGGTTGCTGAAGCAATTTATTTACACCACGTAGGTTTAGTTACACTGCTATGAAGATGCTGTGTAAAATAAAGATTATTTTGCTTTGCAAACCAGAACAAATTACCTGTATAACGTCAGCCTATTTTAGTTAAAGCCTCTGTCTAAACTTGGTTACAGTTAAAGCACCAACCATCTGGAAATTACGATAATGGGAAGATATTTTAAGTTACAATTTTTTGCTTCTGTCCATTTTTTTAACGCATTTGACAAATTGCTGTATATGTTGATAGTATAGTTATGTCCACATCCATATAATTTACAACATCCAGTCAGCATCATGTTGATAAATTTTGCAAGGGAAGGTAAAAAACTTAGCTTTTAGTACTTAAAACCTAAAAAAAGGCCCTAAAAGGTCAAAAAAAAAAAAAACAAGGCCAATTTTTTAACCTTATCTGTTGAAAAATAAAAATAAAAAAAGTTTATCTCTCTTTTTGTATTGGATTAATCTTAATCTTTTCTTCTTTGAAGAAAATAGCTGCTATCTAGTAATATTTCATATTGATCTGAGCTCTGGAGTCAAGTTGAGTCTTTTAACCTTCGTTTTGTTAGTGAAAGTTGTAAATAAATAGTTGGTGAACCAAACTGATTATTAAAAAAATAAATAAATCTTTATTCCAGTATCTGATGGTGATGGAGCAAAAAAGAGTACCTAGGCAAGTTTTGTGACTTGTCTATACATGAAAAGTTTGATTTGCCCTGCCGGAATAATGCTCTGTATAATATCACCTCTATATGTAGTGTGAGCAGGCAAGAGGAAATGTTCTTCTACAGTGCATTATGTTGCCTGCTTTTAGTTATATTTCCCTGGTTAAGCAAGGTTAAATAATTATGAAAAAAGAGTTAATAGAGCGGAGAAAACAGAATTAACAAGAGGGAAATTATCCTTTTTCTTTTCATAGTATTGTCTACTGTCATATTTTACAGTATTTGGTTATTTCTTAATATCCTAAATCCTTTTGTCAAATATGAATACATAAGAAATCTGTTATTTTGTACAGTAAGGTTTAGTCATCATTCCAGATGACAGCTTGAAAATATGATCCATCTTAGGGTTTAGACCAGATGACAAGGAAAACTTGATTTTATATTTAACAGTCTGATAGGAAACGCTGTATGATGTATGAGAAAAGACAAACTAAATATATTGTATTTTCCCTTGGTTCTGATGGATTAACACCAAAGAAGTGCAGTGTTTTTCAGAGAATTCTAGTGACATTACAGATTTATTTTTCTAAATGCAGTTCACTTTAGCTAGAAATTTCTATAAAATATAAATAAATAAATTGGTTAGTTCATTGTGCAACTCTCTCTTACAATACAGAAAGTCAGTTTGCCCGAAGGAGTGACTACTTGATGCCTCTTCTTGCACCTAAGAAGGTGTCAGGAAGGGGAGTGAATTTTATGAAAGGCAGAAGAAAGCAACTAAATTTAAAACAGATATTCTAGTAGAATCTTGAAAAGTTATTTAAAAAGTAGTGCTGCAGTGTGCATGACTATTCATTTTGTCCTGGCAGAGTGGGTATGTTTCTGCGGATCCTATCAAGAAATTGCACTTAGTAATACTCTTGCAGAATGCTCTGTTTCATGCTACAAATGGTGTATATTTCATTATTTATCTTGGTGATTACCCCTTGATTCATTAATCCATTGAATTTTGAAGAACATGCCTTTTTATTTTAAAAATTATATCAGCTGAACTATATGTAGAGCAATGCAAAGTAGTGACCAGTTGATGGCATTGTCCTCAAGTAATTATGAAGCTGCTAGAGAAAGAGCAAGGAATAACTTTAGAAATGTTTCTCCAATCCATCCTTTACCAAAACTATAAAGCAATATTAACTATAGTATAAACTATACATCAATAATAACAGAAGTAATTGACAGAAGAAATGGTGGTTCATTTTAACTTATGTTAGAAATGTTCTTCAGTAATAACATGTTACTTTCTTTGGTGTTATAGTTCAGATTTTGAATGTGTGGCAATGATTTCAGAACTGTGACCTGAGGAGCCATGTTTCTTGATGCTGTCAGTTTTGTTTTCACTGAAAAGTCTGGCTACCTTAGAAAAATTTGGAGTTGACGGTGGCTGGTCCTGTAGTTTGGGGAATTACGAAATACAGAATCTGGGACAGGGAAGCGTTACCTTCCCTCTGCCCTTTGTAAATTAAATGTTTATCATAAATGTGAAATATTTTGTTTGGGCTGTTTCTCATTACTTTCTTAAAATGAAATTATGCCTTTACTTAAAAAGAGGAAAAGAAGACAGAAATACTCCCAGTAGCTCAAAGAATGTTACCTTTCATATTGTTATGTTTTTAAAGAAGCTGTGAAAATGAAAGAGTTGCAGGATATGTATTTTCAGTGAGTGTTTTAGTGAAGGGCTAAACTTAGACCTGCTTTTCTGTATGTTACTTGGGCTTTGAAGTTTAATACCTGTTAAATCAGGTAATCTTTTCCTTTTTCCCTTTTCCTTAAGCCCCTTCTGTTTTTCCCTGCTTTGCTTTTAGCTTTGACCAACTCTGTATAATGGGTTTCTGTGGGAATAACTGGATAAGGAGAGTATGAAGAGATGTGATCCTTGATCAGTAGAGCTTGTGACAACATGACACCTTCACGCAGGGCATTTATTTCCAGCCCAACATGGCTTGTCTGTTTTTGGTGGGTTCCTCTGCAACACACAGTACAACTTCTTAGTTGCACCCATCTGATTGCAAATACTATAGCTGTAAGTCTATGTTAATAGAACCATCACTTAGATAAAGCCCAACTTACTGTTTTCCTTTATCTCTTAAGATAAAAAGCCCCTTTTTTTTTTTTTTACTTTTGTAAACATAATTTTGAATTGACAGACACACAACTCTAAAGTAACAAACTGAAAAAGCGCATAAACACTCTTTGTCTTCTCTTCTTTGTTGTTTTTGAGTACTCTTGAGCACTGAAAGTAGCAACCTCGTCATCAGAGGTGTTCCACATCATATACACATTAACAATGTATTTGTCAGTACAGTAAACCCTTTCTTTTTTCTGGTTTTACAGGCAAATCGTACCTGCCCAATTTGTAGAGCTGATGCTTCAGAAGTGCATCGTGATTCAGAATGACCAATCTAAGAGCACAAATCTGGTTTGGGTATTCCTGGTCACGTGTATATATGAACTATCTATTGAACTTACCCATGTGGCTTCCAGCCTTTCCCTTTACTCAAAAGGGTCAATGGACCTTACTTTGCACTGTGTGACTTAATCAATTATAAAGCTTAAAACTAGTCTTCACAGTTACGGGATTGTTATACTAACAGTGTGATTGGAACTCCAAAGATATTTTTCTTTAGCTTAATTTTGTGTGTGCACTAACATTCCCTGGTTTTTGTGTGATCATTCCGAGTGTTGCTGCGAGATTACTGTGGACGTGATCTTTTAGCATGTGCTTTTATATAAAATAAAAAGAAAAAAAAGTGGTAGCTCCAAACAATATAGCAATCTACCTTATATAGAGCCTTCAGATACTGTGAGTGGGAATGAGTGGTGTGAATGTGTTTGCTTGTGAGAGGATGCGTGAAGTGTGCTTGTGACTGACTGTGCATGTGTGTTTGAGAACCTATATACCAGCATGTACTGAGAACGTATGTGTGTAGTATTAATTATGCTGCAATGTATAATCTTGTGTGTTATTTAAACAGTACTAGTACTGTACACTGGTTCCTTTCCTTGTATTTGCAGTTGCACACTGAATGCGATGGGTGCAGCAATTACAGACATTTAGTATTTCCTCCCCAATGTACTTACAGGTATAAAGACCTTTCTACCTACTATTCAAACAAGCGGTTGTGCTTCCTCTTCATTGGAGGCTTTAAGCGTGTACCACGAAAGAGTGCATTGATTGTTCATACATGAGTAACCTTGGTTTTTTTTAGCGTATGTTACAAAGTCCACATTTTTAAATTGCTGATTTACAAGTTCTTTTGTCAATGTAAAGTTGCAATATGGCACAAATCATTCAGCAATATTAACATTTTCAATTGGTAATTTGAATATCAATGCGTTTCTGTTCTCTTTTTCAATTTTTCTAGCCAAGTTATAATTGGATTCAGTTGATTTCAGATTAGAGTTGAGTTCTGAAGATGCTGCAATTACGTGCTTCTTTCGTGAAAGGAAGCAGAAAGGACACTGAGGGTCTTGTGCAACAGCTCTTCATTTTTCGCCATTGTACTTGCTAAGTACATAATCTTTTAGCTTATAAACATTGGCTTTAATCATACACATTCTTTGTCATTTACTAGGGAGTTTGTATACAATTAAAATAACTTGTAAGAGGTTACAATTTTATTCCTGCAACTTCATGAATAAAATAAAATTTTTAGCATTTTCTCAGAGAAGTAGAACTTCTGATTTTTTTTTCATTGTATCACAAAAAAGGGTGGTTTTTGGTCACTCATTGCAGAATTCAGTTGCCCTGATGCTGCTTCTTGTCCCTCCTTATTTACATGGTGAGTGTAATATGAAGAAGGAACTCCCTTGGTTTTTGCAGTCAAGTTTCCAGAGTGCTCCGCTATAGGACAAAATGGGAACACCTTCCAGAAGAAAGTGCTGTTAAACAGGAGGTAACCTCTGTTCAACTGCTTTCTGAACAATGCTTTCTTTGTGCTTTTGAAAAAATTAGTTACAACAATTCAGACTGTTAGCATCTTCAAGATGTTTCACCAAAATGTTTAGGTCCACATATACCATAGTTATTCAAAAGATGCACTTTTTGCATCAAAATGCTTCTCCTAAATTCAGTGTCATTACTTTGGTTGCAGCAGCACAAGTGGCACAGCTAGCAGTATTGCTGCTACTTGCTGCCAGTCTCAGCTTTAAGTTTATTCTTTATCACTTCTGATGCTTTTGTATGCTGCTGTGCTTTAGTATCAGTTATAATTTCAGTGTTATATGTTCTCCATGCTGCTTGCCCTCTTTGAATATTCTACAGACCAGTCACAGCTCGTGGTGCAAATGAAATAAAAGCACAATTTTGCCCTATTTCAGATGCTCTTGCCTCCATTTAGTTATGCAGGTAGTTCTCAAAAACACTGAGTCTTTCCATTCCTATTCATACCTAAGAACACTAACTAAATAAAAATATTCTGTTACATCAACTTCAAAATATTAGAATTTCTTCTCTCTTCCAGAGGAGTTAAAGAGTAGGTTTTTCACAATAACACCTAGCAGGTTAAATTACATATAGTAAAATTTATTTTTTTAACAAATGAAATCATGTTTAAAAAAGCATATGCCACATGTCTTACAAAACTTAGGCTCTTTTATATAGCTGCAAAAGAAAAATTTCTATGTGTACAGATTTAACGATAAGTAACACCACTATGTTCAGTATTCAGTTCGAAGCATGGAAAGAGGGCACTTTTTCTAAGCTAGATACAAACGCATAGTGAACAAGACACGTTCTTCCCCTTTCCAAGGGAAAGTCCTCTTTCTGGAATTAAGAAATCTTGATATGTAACATCCCTTTTTCCCCAGTGAAACTCTGTGAGGCAGTGGGGGATTGAGATGGAGGGTCTAACTTGGTAAAATTCTGAAATGAATTGTTGCACTCTTATGGCTCGTCTCTTCTGGAATGGTTCTTTCGTTTGCATGGGACTCTTGCAGATGTGTGTGGACTTGCTTCCTGTGGTTAGTGTGTATAAGCAGCACACATGCATATGTTCTGGATCAGCTCAGACGAGCTACAACCAAGTCCTCTATGCTGAGGCTGTCAGGGGAGGGGGATCCATGCTCAGCTGTTAACTGCCATGTGTTATGCACATTTGTGTGTAATTTCACAGCCTGCCATGGTGCCTGGCAGCACCAGCATCCAGCAAGACATTCTTTATGTTCGTTCTCTTCCTGCCATCACCTGTCTCCTTCCTCTCCAAAAAAAATACGTAATATGTTTGCTTTATCATATTGGCACTGCTGTGTTTTTGGCATAAACTGTCAATTAAATTTGACATTTTAGTGGATATCAAGGCCTATAGATAATTCCAATGTCTCATTTTGTGGCTTTCTTTACAAAAAAATTAAGCCTTTTGTTGTTATGCCGTTTTGTACGGGCTCTTGAATGTGATTTCACAGCTGTTTAACACATCATGTAATACTGGGGATGAGATGTACCAACCTTTTTTATTTTACTTGCAAAAAAAACACATTTTTGACTGAATTATCTTTGGGCCTTTATAAAAGCTGTGTTTTTTTCTTTGGTACATTGTTACCTCATTTTGCTACTTATGTTTCAGATTTGCTAATGATTCTGAAAGCTTATGGGTTTTGTTGGAATCATATTTTGTCAAGTATTTTCTTTAAATCATACTCTATTGTATCATTTAATGTGTAGTTTTAAATGTATTATAAATATCTGTAACCAAATCATTTGAAGGCTTGATAAATTTTTAACAAAATTTGTACATTTTTTATGAGAGTTACTAGTAATGCTTTACTAGGTAGTGCAATGAATTTTTATTTTTAATCCCTGTGCCCAATTTTGGAGTTGAGAGAGTTGTTCAGTAATAAATGTATGATGTACACTTACACAATTTTGTCCTGTTCTTTCTCCTAGAAAGAGGTGCATTCCTTTCATTACTCTCCATGTTTCTGTGCATCATCATGCAACTCTGCATATTGGCAACATAGAGATGTGTTGTAGAGGGAAGGCTTATATTCTAAATTGTAGTGCACAGAAGCATAGGGTCATTTAGGTTGGAAAAGACCCATAAGATCATCAAGTCCAACCATCACGTAACACTAGGAAGTCCACCACTAAATCATGTCCCTAATTGCCACATCCACACGTCTCTTAAATAACTCCAAAGATGGCATGATATAGACCTTTTTAAATTAGATTACTTGGAGAGATCAAAAAAAAAAAAAAAAAGACACAAAATGTCATATTTTTGAAACTGTAAAACAATTATAATTCATGGAATGCAAAGCCTTGCTTAAAAGATCAGCTTTCTATAGCCAAAGGAAAATTTGAGAGGATGGAAGTGCTCCTTGGGCATACAGTTTACACAGTGTGTCATTAAGATGTGTTAATGTGTTACATTTTGCAGTGCCCTAAAAGTGGCAAAAGTCATCTTGAGTTAAGGATGAAACTGAATTGTAGGGAGTTTGATTAGCCAGGTCACACAAGAAACTGGTGGTCAAATAAACAAACAAAAAGGAACCCATCCTATGGGTGTTGTGTTGTTGTTTAGCTAGTTTACATCACCTCATTAAAAAAAAAAAAAAGGAAAAAGGTTTTCATTTACTCAGAGTACTTAATAGGTTTATCAACAACAGATGTTCTTTGTACTCAATACATTTGAAGATCCATTGGTGCTTTCAGAAAGAAAATCCTTACGGATGGATTCATATACATGTCTTTTGGATTATAATCCTGGATACAACTAGTTTACCCTCTTCTGTACGGCAGATGTTAATTTTTAATTACGCTGTTACACAGTGTTGCCAGTGGTACTTGGGAAGCCCGGGTACAGGGCTGTCTGGCTTCAGCGGTGACTGGGGACCTGGTGCTGGTGGCTGGCTTAGAGCCTGTACCAGCAAGGCTCTGAGAGCAGAGCAGGGCCTCCTGCTAAAGACGAACCTAAGCAGAGCTGACATAAGCCTTAACCAGTTTAGCTGCTGCCTCTACACCAGCATGTTGCCCGTTCCCCTCCAGACACTGCTCCTTGCCTGCAGGACAGCACCAGCAAATGTGCACGTACTCCGCAAACAGCTTGTGAGGGGCAGCACAAACCTGCGTGAGGTTCTGAGCTGCAGGTTAAACCCATGCTACAGCCAAACCTATCTTCGTGTGAGTTGTGCTGACTTAGGCAGCGCTCCCAGCAACAGGAAACTGACCTTTTTTGCAGTGTTTTTTCTAAACTCACTCTGCATTAAGCGTGCAGGCTGTACAGCTTGTACTGTAGCAGGAGCGTGTTTTGTGGTCTGTGATGATGTTTGTGCAAGGGGCAGACCTGTGGCAGAAAGAGAACCCCCAGGCAGCTTTCTTCTGTACCTTCCCGTGCAGAAAGGAGGGTGTCTGGCTGACTGGAAGCTTCTGAGCGGGGAAGGAGGCTCAGGAAACACACTTGTCAGCTGGTAGGCGAAGTGCCAGGTTTGCCTTGCCAGATGGTCTTCTCACTACCAAACCTGTAGCTTTCCTGCTTTTGTTTCCTGTTAACTGGGTATACTGCTCCTTTGCTGTCCCCACTACAACCACTTTCAAAATCTAGATCTCTTCATCTTGAATACCAAGCCAAGCTCTAGCCATTCTGTAAATCCATGCCACTTGTAAACACGTCACTTGTAACCCAGCAGTTGTCCTTAACTTTGGCCAGAAGTGAAGTTCTCCCCCCACCTCTCTCCCTTGCATGCTTGGAACACAGACAGCTCTCCACTCCTTCCAAATGAGTAGTGTTTATGAACCTGAGTCTTGTTTTCCTAGGATATCTGCATGCAGTATTTTCTGCAAGGAATCTGTCCACTTCTTCCTAGCTGGCTGATGTGGCCTCAGTAACCACCATGAGTCCAGTCTTTTCAGGTAGAATTAAAATAAAGAGAAAAGCACTGATCAGGAGCTACTGTATCCTATCTCATCCATGCATATAACTGAACACTTGGGAAAGCAGGCTGAGCAAGAACGTGTCTATTTGCGAAGTCTTGCACATTCTGTGTCTTCTGTGTGTTCTTCTGCTGCCTTGGTCACCGTTGTTGAAGCAGGATTTTTAACCCAGGGTGTAGCATCTGTTTGTTCAACCCTCCTCTGGCAAGGTCAGCAAAAATTGAGATCATTTAGCAGCCTGTCCCAGTTGTTATCAAAGCTGGACACTGCAAGGTTTTACCAAGAACTTTCTTATCAAACCACAGGCACTGATTGCTTAGTAACATTTTGTATCTCAAGTGCTGATTTTGGCAGAGGTTTCTTGCTTCTAGCACCAGCTCGCTTGCTGGCTTTCCACCACTTTGCCTTAACTTTCAGCTGGGGAGCAGCATTCAAAAATGCTATAAACTCCTACGCAAACAAGTTTAACTTTCCCTTCTGTAGTTAAAAGCAGCTTTCTGGTATCTGCCAGCATCAAGTGATGCAGTGGTGCCATCACAGGGCAAAGAGTAAATTGCTGATGGGTAGGAGGAAAGCGGAGAAAGAAATGGAGGAAAGATTGCCCTTCTGGTCCCATAGGATGGAGTTTATGCTCTGTTCTTGCACAAAGTTCCTGATTAATTACATCAGTAAACTGCTTGAGTAAAGAGTCCAGTCGTGCTTTTTTGTGCATCTGCTCCACAGAACATGGAGAACTTACCATGCCATGGCAGTGTGGTTGTTGGACAGAAGAATCAGCAAGTATGTGAAGGTATTCCCTTCCTAGCAACTTGGAATGTATGGACTGGCTGAAACTCCCGAAAAAGCAATTTGAAAAGCCAGCGAAGAGAATTATTTCGGCTTCACAGAGAAATGTTACATATTAGAGGTGCAAGAGATCATCACAGTCATGGCAGCATCTGCACCAGAATCCAGAAAGGCACCTGTGAGCTCAGGTACCTGCAAAGCCATGTCTGCTGCCCCGAACAGTGGCTGTTTTGCCCATGTAAAGCAGGTTGCAGGAGCATCAGTAGTTTGGCCACGACCAGTCCTAGCCTGAGGAGCAGAGTTGCCCCCAGCTGTTCCTTTCCTGACCTTCTCCATCTTCCCACCTCCTTTGTGTCACAGCATCTCACTCTCTTCTTCAGCCTATAAAGCAACTGTCTTTGCTGATCCTGCTTTACCACTTCTTGTGAGTCTTCTCAGTAGTTAGCTGACAATTTCCGACATTCATTTTAGGTAAATACTATCACTGCCTTCAGATTCTGCATCCCTTGTCTTTTCCCGTGATCCTTTTCTCCTGTCTTACTTCCAGCTTCTGACCACAACCCTAGCTTCTCCCTCTTGTGTGTCTGCTGCAGCCCTGCTTCCCTAGCAGCTCACGCCATGGCACACGCAACCACATGGCCTCCAGCTGTGCTATCTCCTTGCGTCAGATTCATGTTTTTCCTTGTCCACAGTGCTTATCATCTGATTTAGGGATGACGGCATGCTTGAGAACAGATGGAGTTCCATATTCCTTATTTAGTCTTATAGATACTAAAGATAGCCTTGGATTTTCAGGGGCAGTGGCATTGCTATAGCTTTTGTTGGATTCCCTTTGCTAACCTTGGTAGGTTTAGATTTGTTTAAGAGCATAAGGATCTTCCCTTGTCTGTTGCTGTATGCACAAGGCTCTGCAGTTTATCAAACACACAGACTGTGAGTCATCAGTTCTAGAAGACAGCGTTCTGCTCAACACAGCCTTTATGTGCAGGGCTTGCGGTGGATCGTACTGTGCCACTTACACTCGACTATGCCCCACAGTGCAGTTTCCCTTTTTTCTGAAAAAACTTGTGAACTGCCAGACTTCTGGTACCCAGAACCAAATTTAGCAGATTTTCATTTTGGAATGAACAGCTGATGGGCAGCTGGGAGAGGCAAAGCACCCTCATGGCACCACTAGGAAAGTCTATCCATTAAAGGTAAGTTAACAGCTATGCAGATGCCCAGCTGGAGCGGCAGAGTTTGATGGTATGTTATGTGTCAGATAAGCAGTGTTCAGTTACCTGGTTGCATGTCATGTTGACTTACTAGCTTCTAAACTTTTCCTCTAGGCTTCTAGTTATCACACGTTATTTCAGGTTTGCTACCCGCTACAGATAGCCTCGTGGTAGCTCATATTGCTGTAGCAAATTGACCAGCTACAGTGGTGAAAGAAGGTACCGTGTTTGATGGACATGGTGAACCTTCTTTCTGCAGCGAGGTTTACCAGAAAGACTCATGGTCACTGCATTCACCAAGCCCAGTAAGGCTGTCACTGGGCAGTCTGACAGAGACCACAGGCACACCAGAAGTTTCTTCAGTGTTTCCAACATTCCCCAGTTTCTTGCACCCATTTCTCTCTCCCCTCATGCTTTTTTCCTCTAATACCATCCTGACTTGATATGTGACTTGTTAATATTTTGCACACACAACAGTAATTTCCCACTGGCATATTCAGCTGCATTTGTACTTTTTTATGGCACGCATAAAACAAAAACATACACAACAATAACCAGCAGGGGTATCCACCAATTAGATTTCTCAAAACACAAATTTCCTGCTCTACTTAGTTACCCTGCCTTGATACTACAAATGATCTTTCTTAAGTGGTGATGGTGTAGTGGAAAACAACCAATAAAATTCGGATAGCACCAATCACTGATGTCAGTCTATCCTGAAGTGACAGTCACGTCTGCTGGCATGGCCTTGGGAGAGCAGCACTGGGCCAGCAGTATTAGCTGAGATGTCAAACTGGCTTGTCTGTATGGTTTAGTAAAGTCTTTTATATGTAGTAACGTTGCTATTTGAATAGTTTTGCTAGGATGGCTCCAAACTGAAAACAGGATGATTTTTGGTGTTGGTGTTACTTTTGGATTTGCTGCTGCTCCTCTTACGTGCAAGAAGGTGGCGGTGTTTGAGGGAGCATGTTTCTGATTGTAACCTTCCTGTTTCTTTAGCTTGAGGTACCTGTGTCAAGCCTATGAAGAGAAACAGTGGGCTAGAAGGAGCTTTGTGAGGTACCTCCTAGGATGTCCCAGATGAAGGACCGTGCTGAGGGATGCCTACACCCGGTCAGATGGGGTCCCATGTGCTGTCATGAGTTCAGCTGGTGTTGGAAGGCCCTGGGTTCAGTGTCAGAGGAGATGCTGCGGCACAGCCACTGTGCAAGAGCCTCAGAGCAGCTTTGCATCTCCAGAGGAATGCACGCTGAGGAGCGAGGTGCCTGGGGCACGCAGAGCAGCGGGCAGGTTTGCGCAAAGGCGAAAAGGAGAAGAAGAAATGCATGAAAGGCCCTGGGAAGAGCGGGGGAAGCAATACGTGCATGCCCTACACGTAACGTGGTGGCAAGACAGCATGCAGGAGGATCCCACTGCTGCCAGCTGTGCTAGCAGCTGCGAGAGCACAACGCCCAGAGGGTGCTGGCAGACAGGAGCTGGGGAGAAAGCTGGGAGGTGGATGGATTAGGCTCTTGTTCCTTTAGACGGGACAGAGTCTATGTGGCCAGGAGAAACATATTCCCCAAACCGTGTTTGGTAGGGTTTGGAAGATGCCTGTTTTTTTGGAGAGGGCGATGTAGGGAGGCTGTGGGGAGAGAAGCTAAGAAGCAATTCAGAGCTTATTTGAGTACCAGGAGCCTGGGCCGTCATGTAACCTTGTTCAATAACTGAAGGTAAGTGCTCGGTTCAAAAGCTGAAGCCAACAAGTGAAATGAGAAGGAGCTGTGCACAAAACAAGGAGGTGGAAAAAGTCTTTCAAGCAACAGATTATTTATGAAATGAAATACATAGCACAGTGTTTGTATGGCAAACCATCTTAAAAAAAAAAAAAAAAGACAACAGCTGTAATAGTTTTGCACAGTGATTTGGAAAGTATTTCTTTAAAAATTCATAAAATTATCGTGTTAATTAGAAGAGGTAATTATGCATACTGGTGCTGAGAAAACATATGGTTTTGCAATAACTAAAGTATTAGTTCTCTTACAACTTTCTTTTGCTCTTGGTGCAAGGTACTGACCTGCTGTTGATCATAGACCATACCCATTCTGCGTACAGTAGGTTATTAGTACTCTTTTGCAACATGCACTTTCTACCTACATCTATTTCAACATAGAGAGCCAGGAGCATTTGGGGGCTGTACGATTTCATTATGTGAGCCTGCCTGGTCCTATGTTCTTACATCAGACATTTTGCTATGTCATTCTCCTTGACTGAGGCCAAATAAATAGATAGGTAGGTAGGTAGGAGGAGAGAGAGAGAGAGAGAGAGAGAGAGAGAGAGAAAATAAAAAGGATTTCCTGCCAACTACCTTTCATCTTCCTCTGTTGGGGCAGCATCAATAGATTTACGGAGATGTAGCAGGGAAAGGAGGTTGCACAGCGTGAAAGGAAATGCCTGCTCTTCTTTTGTTAGACTTCAACATGGAGAGCCATCAGTTAGCAACCAAAGATGTAAATGCGGTTGAGAACTACAAATGATGTAGTGTCGTCTTCACCAGACAACAGCATCAAGAAAGATGTCAGCTTTGGTCTTGGGTGATTGCTCAGTCATATACTAAAACAATCCTATCACCAGGCCATTTGTCTGTGTTATTGATGGGGTGTCTGGTTCAACAAATGAGTGGTGTTGGCATGATATTTACTGAGCCTCTGCAATGCACAAAATCATTAACTGTACATGAAAGGACAGGAAACCATTTAACTTATACAGAGTTTGACATTTACTGAGCAATATCAATACCATATGCTGAGAAAGGCAGAGAGGACAGAACAGAAATATTCATTACAGTAGTGTATTTGTAGGTCGTGCAGTTCTGCATACCTCCATTTTTGTGTAAAAAGTCAAGTTTCATCAATTTATTGATAGAAGAATAGCAAAACAAATCCAGATGCTGCATGACTTGAGTCTACCCCAGGGGACTGCGGCAGGGGGAAGAGCCAGAAGCCCCAGCCTTCAGGAAAACCAGGGATCACTGTGAAGAAGGTTAGCTACTGACATCATCCTGAGGAAGCAGGTAGAAGTGCTGTTTTGCTGGAACTCTGTGTCTGAAGTGGATGGAATACTCTGCCCTAATCCTTTAAGACAAGAACTGACAATCTGCTTTGGTAAATCCTTCTCAGGGTATCAGAAATTTGGAGCATAGACAAGATTCGCTCATGCTGATCGTGGACCATATTCCTTGAGAACCCATGTTCCTGAAGACCCCTGGGCCACATGCCTTCCTGGGGATGGCCTCAGAAGCAGGATTTTGCAGCTAATCTCTCCAAAGTGAGCCCATAGCTTTGCATCTGATGGATTGTGCAGTAACTGATGCCCCGGGGAATCTCAGCACCCAGTACCTTAGTAGATCACAGTGTCCTTGAGCTTCAGAAATACAGCTGGGTCTGCTGCTAACAAGTGACAGCCTCATGACAACCTAACACTGCTAACAAGTGACAACCTCACCGTGACACGGAGGAGCGTGACAGCGGGCGTAAGGCGCACTGCTCACGCAAACAGGGTCTTGCCCGGTGTTCTCCCGCCTGCCCCATCACTGCCAACACCCAGGACTCCGTGCGAAGAAAAGCGGTGTGTAGGAGGAATGGTGGTTTCCGTGTGAAGTGTAGGTGAAAAGCTCCATTTCGCAGGCAGGGCATGTTAATTGTGGCAGATCAAGCTGCAGACGTAACAGCTTCTGTTTGAACAGGAGGAAGGGAGTTTACATGGAGACCTGCTCCTCCATGTGGCTGGCCTCCGTTACACTGTGGGTTCCATTGCTACCTGGCACCTCACGACATCTCATACCTCAGGTGGTGGGTGAACGGTACTTACCTACCTGGTACTATTTCTGGACTCTTCTTCCCAAAAGCTGCTCCGTGGGTTGGTACCTACCACAGCTGAGTGGGGTAGGAGGTTCCCCAGAAATTTTCTGGGGAGATGGAACAACGTGTCCTTTGGGTAGCAGCCCAGGCTCCTTCACTCTGGCCCCTGCAAAACAGCCATCTGTTACTCAGGCAAGGAGCACCTGCTGTGCAAGGGGCAGTGCTGAGCGAGTGTGCAAAGAACTGACAAACAGCTGAATGTCATCGGTAAGCAAAGGGCCAAGGATACAGAGAATACCCGTTCTTTAGAGAATCTTGGTTCCTGGTGAATGCACATGAGATCATTCCAAGCTTGTCCACCATGCAACTATCTGTTGCATGAACAACACTGTCCTAGGACAACCCAGCAAAGGTAGCAAAGTAGAAAAACAGAAAGTGAAAGTAGAATGCTGTCATAAATAGAGGTAGATGGGAAGAGATAGTCCAGAAAGAATATTTTTCTTCCCGTTATTGCTAGTTGCAGATTTCTCTGCAGGAAATGGAAAGCATCCATGTCTGAAACCCAAGAAAAGGAAAAGCAGAACAAAGCAAGGTCAGTGCAAGAGGGGGACAGCAGGCAGGTTAATGCACAGGTAACAATACCAAACAGAAATTCTACATCTCCTAGTCCTAAGTGACAATTCTTCTCCCAGGTTAGGTGCATACAGTGAAACTTGCTGCCCTTTCCCACCTGCCTTCTCCCAGCCAAACCATGGGGAACCAACCGGTCTTGCTTGATGCGAGCATCTCCATGCTGGATGTGCAGCCTAGGTCCTGCCTGGGACGTTGATCACCACGCACTGGACAGTCCCTCTCCTCCCTGTGAAAGGAGCATCCTCTGAGTAAGGCTGCTCAAACCACAGCGTCGTTCAATGTCATGAGCTAGCAAACATGGCAGAATGCAATTTCATCTTGAACACCGGGTGTAGTCCCTAATATGTTTCTTTACATTTGCTTCAAAGTCCAGCATGCTAACTCCCTGTAAAAATCGCAGCTGTTGCCTTGTCTTGCTTGCACTGCGGGAGCATGGGCATGGGATTGCTTTGGTGAGCTAGACCTACCCTATAAGATCGCTTTCCCAGAGACAATATTTTCTGCCTCTTGCCCAAGCTCTCCTCAAAGAAACGAACCCGCACTCCGAGGCAGGCTGGGCACGGCTGCGGGTCGCGCCTCACCGAGCGGGGCAGGCAGGCAGCTGGCAGCAAAGCCAGGCGGCTGCACGCAGGCGGCTCGGGCTGCAGCGTGAGGCCCCTTCCCACCGGGCGGCGGGTGCCTCGGGGACCTCTGCGCAGGCACGGCGCTCCGGGTTTGAACCACTTACATCTCTGCCTTAAGCTGAAAGCAATGCTCTCTGGCTGGACTGCCAAAAGATTGTTCTTCTAAGGATGCTGAGCGAATGTGGTGCTCTAGCTGTTCTCCTGAAAAGGATGATTGTGCCTATATTTAAAAAGCAGGATGATTTCTGTAGCAGTAACAGCTAGAACTCAAGCATAAAAGGCAAGGTGTATGTATGTGACACCACGGGGCTGTTGCTGCCTTGCTGGCCCACTGGCCACAGTCCCTGGGGGGCTTTGGTCCCTGAGGGCCAGACACAACCAGCGGCTGGGCCTGCGAGAGCTGGATGCGGGCTGCTGCGGGCCAGGGCTGGTGCTGGGGGTGCTCCTGGAGCAGCCGCGTCCCTCTGCGAGCTGGGGCTGCGGTGGGCCCCAGCCGAGGGGCCTCCAGCTGAGCGGTTTGCGGCTGGGTCAGCTCTGGCCATCTTCTTCACTTGTCTGCAGTAAGGATAGTTCGTCTTCTCGAGCCAGGGGGCTTGGGACTGTTACTGAAAGCACCACAGTTTGATACAGGATGTTTGGCTTTGCCCTGTTGAACATCTGCTCCGTGTGCAACAGGGGCTCCCTGTTGCTTAAGGTCTACAGATGTCGTGTAGCTGCCGCTTCTCCCTGCAGTGCCCAGTGCCTCTGCCAAGGTGCAGCGGGCTGCAAAAGAGTCCAGATCCTCACCAGAACCTGTGAACTCTATAGGAAATCAGACTCCACTCCTCCCCTTCGCCCCTACACCCAAGAACGAGGAAGAAGCCAGAGCTGCATGAGGAATTTTCTGCACGGAGGCACAGGGAACGCTCTGGCTGCACCACAGCCAGGTGTCACCAGCCCACCCCACCAGCTGGCTGTCAGGCCGAGTGGCTCCGAAGCAGGAAGATGTCACGGCCCCCTGCTCTTGGTCTTCTTGGTTTAACTCCACCTCTCCGCTGCCGGCGCTGGAGGAGACCTCCTCCTGGCCGCGAACAGCCCACGGCACCCTCTGAGGCACCTGAGCCCCCTCCTAAGTGCTTCGCAGGGCCCCTCCATGAAGACAAATGTGGGAGCTGTGCACAAAGAGCAGGGTCCCTCCTGCTCTTCTGGCCCCTCACAGCCACGGGGCAGCAGCGCGTGCCCGCCGTGTTAGGCAGCAAAGCACCGGGGTGAAAGTACATCTGATCTGAGCACGTTGTATCAGCACCTGGTCATCCACTGGTGTTTACGCAAACATTTCAGCTTTATTGCAACTCTCTCCTCTACGGTAAACAATTAAAAACATTGAAGAGCTGAGAGAGCCGAGCTCAACAGGTTCCTTTGCAAAGTCGTATATGAAATGGGAAACTCGTAACCTGCAAATTCTAACGCTGCAAGGCCCGTGCCAGTGTATAGCATCCTCCCAGCCAAACTGACAAGCCGCTGTTTGGATAGGCAGACCAGAAGGCGGGCAGAAAGCTGCCTGCGCTGCTTGGCACTAAGCACTGTCATCAGATGCACAAAGTCCAGGCGGAGCTGGGTGCTAGCACCATTCCTCAGGGAGTGTTTGCCGTCCTTATCTACACCAGGGCAATAGGGTGGGACATGCCTTCCGCAAGCCTGCTGCAATTACAGCCGGGAGGAAATGGAGAGGGAGTTGAGGCAACAGCAGGCAGGGCTGCACAGAGGGCCTGTGACAGGCTGGAGAAATGCACCAGCACGAGCCCCACAGAGATCAAGGCAGGCAAGTGGCACGCCTGGGATCATCCCGTCCACGAAGGAACCCTCTGCAGCATTCAGGCTGGGTGCCAGCGGGCTGCGGGGCAGCTTTGCCATAAAGGAACCTGGGCCCTGGGCCAAACACCTTCCAGCAGTGCGGCCCTGAGGTGATGAAGATCAGCTACATGCTTGCCTGGACAAGCCGCACGTTGACCCCATTGAGGAAACCCTCCTGCAGAGGCCACCATGGGGCTGAAGCACAGCACGTCCAAGGAGACGTGGGAGGAACGGGGCTTGTTCAGCCTTCAGAAGAGATCTCAGGACTGTCTGTAACTCCCTTTGGGGAGGAAATAGAGGAGATGAGGCCACAACTGTCCTTGAAAGTGCACAGTGAAATGACATGGCACAAAGTGCAACGAGGAAATTTTTGATTTGACATTAGGAAGTTTCCCCCGTGAAGATGGCCAAACACTGCAACAAGGTCACAAAGAGGTTGCGAAACCCTCATCTTTACTAATTTCAAAGCACCAGGCACTGGCCCTTTTCTGTGTGGGAGGGTGAGACCAGATGATCCCCAGATATCGCAGGGGACCCTCACCACTCTGCCACTCTCACATGGGCTCCATACAAGGCACCCTCAGAGAAAGTTTTCCCGATTCCCTGATTATCTCAGCAGCTTTTTGGCAGGCATGGCATTCCTCCTGCTTTCAGAGGGAGCACCCTTTGCCCTCAGCACTCCACATCCTCTTGTACTTAATCATATGCCGACTCCCAAACTTCCTACTGAAATGCTCATTGTTAAATCTCATCCTGTCTTCACGTTACCTTAATTTTTGGCCGTTACGCGAGTTTGCTTTTGTTCACAAAAAGAAACAATCAGAGGAAAAAAAAAAAACAAAACTTATGAAGTTGGCAGAACGTAGCAAGGATTTTTGCCCAGATGAGGTAGGCAAGTAAGGAAACCCTGGCAGAGGGCGAGCGTTTCATTTCAATTTCTAGACACGACATGCTGCACGGGATGCACACCTAATGGGAAACAAGCGAAGGAGCACGCCAAACCAACGCGGTAAGCGAGGAAACAGACGAGCAGAGGCCCCGCTCCCCGCCCCTGCCTGAGGAGAGGCACCTGGCCGGGCGCTGCAGCCGAAGCCCACCCTCGCAGGACGGCCCCACAGGAACGAGGCCAGGCCCGCTCCGGGCCCCGGGGGCTCCCGCTGCCGCCTGGGGCTCCCGCTGCCCGGCAGGGGGCAGCTGCCGCCCCACACGGCCCCGGGGCCCGCCCCTCGCCCCGGTGCCGGCC
>VXAA01000662.1:173171-194858 GCA_013399115.1 Anseranas semipalmata
GGGCTGCCGCGGGCAAAGCCCCTCGGGCTGCTGAGCACCGCGCAGCCGCTCGGTCGCTGCCCCCAGCAGCCCCGGAAGGAAGAGTGAAAAGCAAGGAGACTCGTGGCCGAGACAAACGTAGTTCGAGGAGTGAAAGAGAAGTGGGAGAGGAGGGGAAGAAACACAACAAAAGCAGTGCCCAGGTGATCGATCGCTCACCAGCTCCCGTGGGCAGACCGATGCCCAGCTGGTTCCTGAACAAGAGCTGGCTAACACGCCTGAACCCCGCCACTCCGCTTTACTGCTGAGCATGGCATTACATGGCATGGAATATCTCTGGTTATTTTGGGTCATCAGCCTGGCTGTGTCCCCTCCCAGCCCCCTGCACACCCCCAGTCTATTCATTGCAGGGGCAGAGGGAGAAACAGAGAAGGTCCTGATGCTGTGCAAGCCTTGCTCAGCAGCAGCTGAAACATCGCTGAGTTATCAAGAGTTGCTTTGGTCATGGATATAAAACAGCACCATCGGGCTGCTGTGAAGAGGGTGAGCTCCATCCTGCTGGGGCCGGCGCGAAGGGACGAGTCGTGCAGGCCCCTGGGGGTCTGCGGAGCAGGCGCTTGGTAGCTGCCCGTTGCTCTCTGTGCCAAAGAGGAAGTGAGCAGGGTCGAAACTTGGGTCCAGGTGTGACGGTCTGTCCCTGGGAAGTCTCTGCTGACATCTGCTGGCCTTGGGCTGCAGGGGTTTCGGGCACGAACTTGTCTCAAAATCGTCACAGCCTGAGGGATCCCGATTTGAGCGATGTTGTTTGCTGGGAGCAGAGTTGCTGTGCAGCCCTTGTGGCGGGACAGCAACCAGACAGCATGTGACTGTCCTCCTCAGCGCCTTTAGGAAGCGCTAGCTGGGGAGGCTACAAAGAGATGGCAGCAGTTGTGCAGGCTCCATCAGCTGCTTCATGCCTGCGTCTGAGCTTGCGCGATGCCGCCTGGAAGGACGCTCCCTGCCCTCCTGAGTGCCCTCCTGGGCGTAGCATCCGCGTGCTGTGCACTCGGTGCGTGCCCTGTGGGCCCGACTGGAGCTGGGCGACTCTTCTCTCGGAAGTCCCTGCTTTTGCCGTGTTTTCACATGAGTGCGTGCGTTGTTGCATCCAGGCAGTCCCTCGGGGAGCGTTCCTGGAGCTGGCTCCTCGGGGCGAGCGATGTGGGTCGCGTGCTGGTGTGGCAGACACAGTGCCGCAGGAGCGCCTTGGAAACAGCTTTCGTTTTCCCCTGTGCAGCCCCGAGTAACGCTCAGCCTGAAATGCCTGGGGCTGGCACGGCCTTTCCTTCTGTCACGTGTGAGGGACGGAGTGCCGGGTGATGGGTTTTGCTGGCAGAGAAGGAAGCGTGCGTTTTGCTCTGTTCTCTTCACCAGTCTTTGAGGAAGGGAGTGGGGTGTAGATTGCAGAATACATGGAGGAAGGTTGACACCTAGCAGAGCTCCTGAATCTTCAGCAATGCAGAGCCCTTTGGTCAGTCAGGGACAAGACTGGAAAAATGTGGCTGGAAGAGATGGCATACCCTGAGTTTCTTGCTCCACACAAGGAAAACATTTGTCTGCTTGCATGTATGTGCCTGTGCCAAGGGACCTCCAGATGTGGGCCCCCTGGCTTTTGCCTGCAGCCCGTGTCATCTGGCTCTCTCATAATTGAGTGAAACATTGCATTTGTCTCCAAAGGACATATCAGCAGTGCAAACTGTTGCCCATGTAGAACCACTTAGGCTCAGTTTATCATCCCTGCAGCGCTTAAACGCTACACAGAGCTGGGGATGTTGCAGTGAATTCATTCGTGTTCATGCTTTCAGCTGGGTCCCAGCTGCAGGACAGGCATGCTGATAGAGCTGTAGCTGCGGAGCTGAATTACCAATTAAAAATAAAGTAGGATAGTGAAAAGCAAAAACAAAACTAAAAGCACCTTCCCTGTCCACCCTGCTTTCTTCCCATGCTCAACTTCACTTCTTCACTGCTGACTGTTCTACCTCCTCCCCCCGAGCAGTGCAGGGGAAGGGAAATGGGGCTGCAGTCAGTCCCTAACGCTGCGTCTCCGCCGCTCCTTCACGGTCACTCTCTGCCCCTGCTCCACGTGGGGTCCCTCCCACGGGATGCCGTCCTTCCCGAGCTGGTCCTGCGTGGGCTTCCCACAGGCTGCAGCTCTTCCAGAACTGCTCCCATATGGGTCCGTACCACGGGGCCCATCCCTCAGGACCAAACTGCTCCAACATGGCTCCCCCACGGGCGGCAGCTCCCGCCAGGCCTCCTGCTCCTGCGGGGGCTCCTCTCCACGGGCTGCAGCTCCGGCCTGGGGCCTGCTCTGGCGGGGGCTCCCATGGGCCGCAGCCTCCTTCAGGCCACATCCACCTGCTCCATGGGGGCTCCTCCATGGCTGCAGCGTGGAGATCTGCTCCGTGGGGTCCCCATGGGCTGCAGGGGGATGGCCTGCTCCACCATGGGCCTCTCCACGGGCCGCAGGGGAACTTGTGCTGCGGCGCCTGGAGCCCCTCCTGCCCTCCTGCTGCACTGCCCTGGGTGCCTGCAGGGCTGCTTCTCACCCCTCTCTCCCAGCTGCTGTGGCGCAGCAGTTTGTTCCCTTCCTTAGCTCTGCTCTCCCAGAGGCACACCCAGCGTCGCTCCCTGGCTCAGCTCTGGCCAGCAGCGGGTCCCTTTTGGAGCCGGCTGGAGCTGGCTCTGGTCTGACATGGGGCAGCTGCTGGGCTCTGCTCACAGAGGCCTCCCCTGCAGCCCCACACTACCAGAATTTTCCCACACAGATGCAGTACATGCACAGTGCCATTGATTTCAAGATAGAAATGTTTTTTTCACCATTGTTTTCCCTGCTGCTTATGAAGGTGGCATAATTTGTACAGCTGTGTGTATCTCACTCTTATAACAACTGGGCAGCAGGTGAAATGATGAAATATTTGGTTCTTCACCGCTGGCCTTACTGGACAGCTTTATAAACTGTTGCAGTAACATACTGCCTAATAAGGAAAGAAGGATGTTTTTTACAGATTTTGTTATGAAACGATATTTATTTTATTTTATTTTATTTTATTTTATTTTATTTATTTATTTTTATTTTAATTTTTTACTATATAGGAACTCCTGACATTGTATTTGAAGGATCTAGAAGAGAGAAAAGAGCAAGAAGCTGGTAACAGAAGGTGTATAGAGCAAGCTGCTAATGATCTGAAGGTAAAGGCTGGTTTCCTTCTCCACTGGATGGTCATTTTCCAAGGAGAGACATTTTGCTCTATAGCTCTTCAAAGACCCAGACAGCTGCTGCTTCTCAGGAAAGGAATGCATTCCCCGTATCCATTACAAGATACTACTGTTAAAGGGAGAGAGGAGGGAAAGAGTTTCTAAAGGCCTGTCCCTTGTTTCCTCTCAGCCACACATCTCTGGGAGAACCATGTTGAAATATCTGTGCAAAGGAATAGTAAATATGCCCAACAGCATATGTTATTCTGGCTTCGCTGGTGTACATTGTATTGCACAGAATTGCATTATTCAGTCTGACTGAATTCAGAGTGTAGTAAACGCAAGAACAGTTCTACTGATTTTCCCCTAAGAATGGGAATGTGTGCTAAGCTCCACCTCATTTATAGAGCAAGAACTGGCCTTTGCTCTGAGGAACATCTGAGCATCTGTTACAGAAAAGTCACTAGGAGTTGGAGGGAGCTCTGAAGAGCTCTGGGACACTGTGGTTTGCTGTCACTTCCTTTTGGAGGCTTTCTTTTCCCAGCAGCGCCCTGACCCTAGCTTGCTTAAAAAGAAAAAAAAATGTTGCTACCGAAAGACCGGGTCTGCTGCTTGTAGCGGCCATGTTACATTCCAGCTGAAAACTGTGTTTGCCGCATAAATAAGTATCTTGGAATCTGCCCTCGAGCTTTTCCATCCAGGAGATAAGCAGGAAGATCCTGACTGTGCTCGCCCTTAACTGGGTAAACACTCATTTCTAAAGAGATGCAGCAAATTGGTAAAATTCAACAGAAATGTAGCATTGAAAGCTGAAATGTTTATGGTCTGTTGAGTATGGGGGGGGTCACTCTTCTGCTTCACCTTTAGGCACATGTCACTATGACCAAAAAGCAGCTGTCAGACAGAGTGACTCAGCTCCAATTACTGCTTCGCGAAGAGGAGAATCTGGCGAGAAATTTAATTGATGAAAAGGCTCAGCAAGCCCTTGAAGCACATGGTCAGCAGGTGGAGTCCTGTCGAGAAAAGCTTGCAGCCCTGGAGACCTTCTCATGCCGAATCAGAGAAATACAACAGCACAGTGATCCCATTCAGTTTCTGGAGGTGGTATTGTGTGGTCTCTTTCTGCCTCTTATCCTCATAGTCCCTGGTAAACTGCTCTAGTGATTAGCCTCTGTAGATCCTTCTGTACGTAAGCAGCATCTTTTTCCACAGATTCTTTTTTGGTAGACCAGTTTAGTTCCTGATTTTTGAGCTGTTAGGTGTCCATGCAGTGTTATGGTGTTATGTCAGGTCTGTATGAGACTCGTGTTAATTTTAAGCACATGTGAAACAAGAGTTAGGCCTGTCTCCTCATCTTGAAGATTAATACTATATCAGGTCTTTCCTTACACAGTGTAATATGGACATCTGAGGAAAGGCAGCCCTCTCTGGGAACCTGAGGAGGAAGGCTAAACTGACTCATTCCTTTAATCACAAAAGGTGCCAATCTCCCTGAGTAGTAGCCTTCATTTTACTGGAGGTGGCAGTGCTTTTCCTTTTGCCTCCAGATAAATGTCAGCTTCTCTTTCCTAATGGGCTGTTGAGCAGTCTGAGCACAGCAGGGGTTGCCTGTTACAGTCCATGTGTTCACCTAGTGATGGAGCTGTCCTTGCCCTCTGGTGTGTGGGAGTTTTGGGGAAGAGTCCATTCATGCCTCTGTCTATACTAATTGGAGAATTCGTCTTTCTGCCGTCAGAAATCCACAGAAATCGAGAAGGAAATGCAGGAGCCAAGGAGCCAGCTAGAACAGTGGCATCCGATACCTCTCTCATTTGAGCATATACTCAACCACTATAAGCATCTCATGACAGTGCTTCAGTCCATTCTACAGAAACCACTAGAAGTCCGACTTAAAGAAGGTACTTTGGAGAGTGCTGTGAATTTTGCTTCCTCTTCTTCTCCTTCTAAATAAAGTGTGGTCTGTAAGTAGGAGCAAGATCTTTTACTAGGTAAACTGAGAGCTGGAGGAAACAGCAGCTTTTCAGGTATGGGTGCTGTTCTCTGGCAGCATTGGTGTAATGTTGCTATAGCTGTGGTGCTGTAGGAACACATGAAGTTTCTCTTTCAACTCTGAAGAAAGTCTTTTGTGCCTTAAAGTTTTTCTGATGCTTTTTTTTTTTCCAGCTCTGTCAGTTATTTCAATATAGATTACTTCTCCCCACAGAGCTTACCTTATTTTTATCCCTAGGCCATCACACTTAGACAACACAGCTGCTCTGTGCTTTCAGTTACTGTTGGGTGTAAGTGCTCTGGCAGAACACTGCCAGACATGGGACATTGGGTGCCTCTAGAAACTGAAACCTTTTTGTAGTTGACACACCTAGTGATCTTTCTGTCTCAGGCACTTTGAAAAAACTGTCTGGTTTTTGGTACTTTAAAGGTGGGTTAACATGTTCTGCTTAGAGCACCTTTTGTCTTTGAGCTCGTATTTCATCCTTAAGTGACCTTTTGCATAATTAAGACAAGGAGCTCCCTAACACATAGCCAGAAAGCCATGTAAACGTGGGGAAGTCCTGATGCTAGTTGAGTTACAGGTCAGCAGGGCCACGGTGGCCATCAGATTACATCCAGCTGTCTTCTGATGATCCCATTTTTGAGAGCTGCCACCAAGAACAGTAGAGCAGGGTGCTGGGGAAAATGTTCTGACCAGACCTGTAAGGTCACAGCAGGATGAGTGGGAAGTTGCTAGATAGTGCCATGGAGGTGTTCTGTGGCTACTTCCTGCAGTTGTCTTCAGCTGCCTGTCTGTCTTCTCACCTGGTATGTGGGATGCTTTTGGAGGAATGGCAGGTGCTTGCTTGGGGTTGTGCTGGGTTGTGTAGTTCCTTGGCATCATTGGGATCTAGCATGGGAAAGCATGCAGAGCGAGTGGCCCTTCTCCAGGAAAAGTAATACAGATTGTCACATGAAATTGGAAGATGGGGTGTAACTATATGACCTTACTCAGGACGTGGGTGGAATTCATATCAAAGAGGCAAAACCCAAATAACCTGTCTTGCAAAATCGCCCCTGCTGTTTTATTTTCAAGAACTTGAGAGCAGAGCCGTCTTCTTCCACTGACAGACTTACCTAAACTGTCCCTTTCATCTCTGCCCAGATGTTTTTAGTAGCCTAAATGCCACTGCAAAGAAGGAGCCTGGAACAATGCTGAAAACCATGTCTCCTGTTGATCGGTTGCTTTTCTTAAAACGTAAGTATGGTTGAAAAAAAGCTAGAAGCGCTCCAAACACTTATGGCTCAATCACTAAAACAGTTGATAAATGTGTGCTGCCGTTATCTTAAACAGGTATCTTAGAAGGGTTCTGATGCACTGTTGGGGAGGAACAAGTGCTTGGCCCTGCCTGAGAGCCAGTACCCTTTTCTACACCTCAGGTTGGGAAAGAAATTTTAGTTTCTGTGAAATCTTGATCCTTTGTTTTTATTCAAAACTGCCAGTGTGTGAATCAGTTAGTGGCTAATTTATTTTTTAAAGACATTTCCATTCTCCACATCATCGTGGTCTGTCTTTAATTATATCTGTCTATCATGAAGTATGTCTGGGGACAATCCATAGGTGATCATTTCCTCTGGTGCTGGTAGGGAAGGTGTACAGTGAATTGTTTCATCTTTCTGATGGAAAGCTAACGAACATTTCCCATGGCCTGTAGCAGACACGTGCTGTGGCTGTTCTTAATTTAAAAGCTGTAACTTTCCCTGTTAACATGGTATCTGCTGACAGAAGGGTCTATTGTAAGAGATCATGTTTTCCAGCCTGCACACATGACTTCTGGCAAGGGATGGTAGCACTGTGCTGGGAGAGTGGGTTACACGCTGTACCAGCACCTATAGGTTGGCACATTCTCAGGGGAGTATTATTCAGCATTAGGACTTTGTCTTGGTTCTGCACTCCCTGGAGTGCATCCATGCTCTCATATGCTAGCATCTGGATGCAGTTCAGTCCTTGTATTTTTGTTCTGCGCTCCCTGCAGTGCAGTCCAAAGCACAGTCTGTATTCTTGGCTGTGATGTCAGTGGGTCTTCCCACCCTTGCATCATTTCTGCACTGGAGGATCCAGATTGAGCCATTCACTTTGTAACCAGAACTGGATCTTTTTAAGGTGTTAGGACAGGTAGTGCATGTCCCTGAGCACTAGCCACAAAGAGAACACTGCAGCAGCTTTTGTCTGGCAGTGAAGTGGGCTCCCAGTTTTCATGAATGTCAGTTTTTATCCATCTCCTTCAGGCTGTCTCTTGATGGATTCATAGAGAAAGTACTGCATTTGCTTCACATGGGAGCAGACATCTCTTTTAAGGGCTGAAAAGGCAATATCTCAACTCAATTTTTTAAAGCTAAAAATGACAAACTTTGTTAAGAATGATGTGCAGCTGCTCATAGGCCAGCAAAATTGTCAAGCCTTAGTAATAAATGAGTATTTGGACTTAATGTCACTTAGAATTGTTACTACTTGGGAAAAATGGCAAGTCAGCCAGTAATCCAGACGACTCCAGTTATTTTGCATTATTTTTCGTCAAATTCACATCCATGCTCTCATATGCTAGCATCTGGATGCAGTTCAGTCCTTGTATTTTTTTTGTGTGTGTGTGTGTGTTTTTCTTTTTAACTTTGTTTAAGCAATGGAGGTATTTGCATTTGCTTGAGGTTCTTAGCAATGCATTTTATGAAAATCTAGGTTTTCAGGCCAATTTGACAGACTTATCACTTTTCAAGTGCTTTCTAGAAAAGAAGCAGACATGGAAGCCCGGCCTTTAAAATCATCCTTACTTTCAAGTGACACTTGCAGTGTCTTTTGGTCCCAGCGTCTCCTGTGTTCTGAACAAACTTAGCATCCCCATTGTTTACATCTTGGAAGGTGGCTTGGAGCCAAGACTCAAAGACAGTCAGAGAGACTGACAAAGACAAGAGAGAATCCTGCAGCATGCTGTTTTTACCTATGTAATTCCTGTCCGGTCTTTTGTCACCAACTGTGCACACAGGTGGGCCTTAGTATTTGCAGTGTTCACCCACCTAAAATGCCTGTTCAGACCGTATGAAAGCCAATACTAGCTTTTCTGACTGGTGCTTCACTACTAAAGTGTAGTGGAGATCACAACAATAAGATGTTGCATGTACAAGACCTACCCCTGTAGTGGTACGCTTTTGGAAGTTTCAGGTTGTTGTCTACAGTCATAATGCCAGAATTAAAATTATGAAAGCTTTCCTTTTGTTTAGAAAATGGCAATACTTCTGTTAACACTTGTTGCATGTACAGTGCTGTTTGCCTTTCCCTCTTCTTGTAGTACACAGGTACAGTTTGAAGGGGGCAGAATTATCAGCTGTGGGCTCTCTAGCAGCTTTACAGGCATTTTACACATCAGCATCTCTTTCTGTACATCTTTGCCTCAAACTAAGCAACTGCCTCATTTCTGATAGCCAGGTGTGTGCAGTGACCAGCCCAGACCAAGATGATCTGTTAGTAAGGCTATGTATAAAAAAACAGCTACTGGTGCACCACTGGTTCCTGTATTTTAACTATAGCTAATGGTAGGGACCACAGCAAGGCAAGGAGGTGTGGAGTGCAGCTCTATCTTTTAGTCGTGACTCATGCAGTACTTACTTTTCTTCCTGAAACCCTACGGACAGTGTGGAGGTCTTTTTCTGGCTTTGTGATTTTCAGTCCTGCAACAGCTGCTTCATGGTAAAAATATTCTAAGCTGCTGCTGAATAAGACAGTGATTTCTAGGGTGTAGTCCCAGACTATAGTTTATCTTTTGTAAGCGACAGGTTAGGCGAACTGCTGTATATCCTCTGGGAACTGGTGGGTTATTCCTTTGCCACACACATGATGCTGCTCCTCTGAGCTGCGATGCCTCTGTGTGAAACAGCCGCTTCACCCATTTTTCAAATGAGATCTCACTGAAATGAGGTCTCACAACCGCAGAGTCTGCCCCAGTGCTCTCTAAAACCCTTACGCTGTCATCACACTACCAGTCTCCAACTATCCTGCTTAATAGCAGAAGCTGTGTTTATTCCCAACCTACTTGTATTCTTCTTCTCATTTGTGAGACACACATACGCTGTTTTACATATTTGTTGTTTACTGACCTACTTAAAAGCCTATGCAATTTTAAACCATCAGTGCATATAGATAGTGCAGTGCTTTACAATTTAAAAAAATGTCTTTATTTCCTTGCAAAACTGCAGTTTCCAAGACACTGCCAGCTGTGGGCTCTTTTGAGGCTTTTTGTAACTTGGGCTTCTTTCAAGTGTCATGATAAATGTAGCAAGTATGTTTATGGTTCTGATTGCAGATGCAAGATCGCCAACCTGGGAATACGACAGCCTTCATCCTAGGCTGAAGTTGTCTGATGACCGTCTCGTAGTAAGCTGTAATTGGAGGAGGATATTTTACCCTTGTGGACCCCAGAGATTTGATAAATTATGGCAAGTGCTCAGCAGAGATGCATTCCTCTCTGGGAGCCATTACTGGGAAGTTGACCTCCTTCACGCTGGAGTTGGATGGTGGATTGGCGCAGCCTACCCTTCCATTGGCAGGAAAGGAGACTCTGAGACCTGCCGACTAGGCTGGAATAGAGCATCTTGGTGCATTAAAAAGTTTGATTTTGAATATTGGGCATTCCACAAGGGGGAGAGGATCCCTCTCCTAATAGAAGATGATCCTGATCGCATTGGCATTTTTCTGGATTATGAAGCAGGAATCCTTTCGTTCTACAACGTTACTGATGGCATGGCTCATTTGCACACCTTCCGCTGCAAGTTCACTGAGCCAGTTTACCCAGCCTTGAGGCTCTGGGAAGGGTCCATTGGAATATGCAAGCTAACATAAGGAATGAAGTAAAATAAATCCTACTGTTTCATGGTTTTGGTATGAAATCCAGTTTAGTAGTGATCTACGTGAATTACTCTCTGTCATATGGAAGGTTCAGCTGTGATGCTTTTAAAGGTAACAGTGAAGTTCAAAAAAACACCTGTTGTTTTTAATGTTTGTGTATTTTTAATGGGGGAAGTTGATCTGCCATTTATAAATGATGTTAATATATCACCTGAAGTGCCACACATTGTATTTTTTGTACTTGATTCAAACTTGCAAAATGGATAAACCCTGGTTAGTAACTGAAAAAAAAAGCTTATTACAATGCAGATTTGAGCCTGAAAATTGCTGTTGTTTTTTTGTTGTTTTCAGCTCCATCCCCTTATCTGCCTGGAAAGGTTGCAGTTCTGTATGGTATTAAGTTTAGTTTGGCTCAAGCTTCAAGTGCCCATATTGCATAATTTTATAGTTGACGTCAGATTTGGATAATGAATGCAGTAAATTAAGTGGTTCATACTGAAGTATCATCTCAGGAAAAAATCAAATAGAGGTACTGACTGATAGAAACGTACCTTCAAGCAGAGCTGAATTGGGAGCTTCTGTAGGCACACCCTATAGTCATTAGCTGGTCTTATTTGTGAGAGAGACTCTGAAATGGGATTCTGGGTGGGAAATGGGATTCAGCTTGCAAGGATTACTTTTCCTGTGCTGTTTCCATACAGGGATAATGATTCATTCTTTTTCCCAGGCTCAGTCACAGAAAACAGAGTTCAGTCCAGTTGGCAGCTGGTCACCAGTGGCATTCCCCAGGGCTCAATACCGGGGCCAATTTTAACATTTTTGTCAATCACCTGGATGAGGGGATCAAGTGCAACCTCAGTAAGTTTGCAGACGATACCAAGTTAAGCAGGAATGTTGATCTGCTTGGGGGTAGGAAGGCTTTGCAGAGGAATCTGGATAGGCTGGACCCTATGGGCCAAGTCCAATCACATGACAGTCAACAAGATTAAGTGCTGGGTCCTGCACTTGGGTCATAACAACCCCATGCAGCAGTAGAGGCTTGGGGATGAGTGGCTGGGAAGTTTCCCAGCAGAAAAGGACCTGGGGGTGCTGGTCGACAGCCGGCTGAACACGAGCCAGCAGCGTGCCCAGGTGGCCAAGAAGGCCAATGGCATCCTGGCCTGCATCAGAATTAGTGTGGCCAGCCAGACTGGGGAAGTGATTGTCCCCCCATACGCAGCCCCTTAAATACTGTGTTCAGTTTTGGTCCTCCCACTACAAGAGTGATGTTGAGCGACTTGAGCATGTGCGAAGAGCAACAAAGCTGGTGAAGGGACTAGAAAAAAAGACTTGAGGAGCAACTGAGGGATCACTCTCTACAACTACCTGGAAGGAGGTTGCAGCAAGAAGGGTGTTGGTCTCTTTTTCTCAGGTGACAAGTGGCAGGACACAAGGAAATGGCCTCAAGTTGTGCCAGGGGAGGTTCAGATTGGATATTAGGAATAATTTCTTCATGGAGAGTGCAGTTAAGCACTGGAACGGGCTGCTCAGTGAAGTGGCGGAGTCCCCATCCCTGGAGATATTTAAGAGACGTGTGGACATGGCACTAGAGGGACAGGGCTTAGTGATGGGACTGCATAGTTGATGGTTGGACTTGATGATCTTGAAGGTCTTTTCCAACCCAGATGATGCTATGATTAATTAAAGTCCTTGAAATCTTTGGAGCCTATGTTTACAGCAGTCTCTAGGGCCAGCTGTACTGTCCCATGGAAGAAGCACTGCCACTTGAAGCAAGTCAGGTAGTCTTAGGTGGTTCAAATACTAAAGGCCCTGGAATCCTCTCTGTTGTTAGCAAAGGCAAGATCTGACCACAGGCTGAAATGCAAAAACAATAGCTTGTTTTATAAGCTTGATTTATTTTCAAATTTGCCATTAAAAAAAAATCTTTTAACAATTGAGTTGTTTCTTAATGTAAGGCAAGCATATTGCATCAATCAGAGCTCACAGACTGTCACAACCACATGATTCAATGACCCTCTTCTTCCCAGTTTAAATAGAGGACTACAGTCACCTCAGAACTGCAGAAGGGTAAACATTTTGAAAGTAAACTGCTCACAGATACAGAAACACAAACTACCAGATTCAAAATATTTCACCAATTCATGACCAAGAGGTAACAAGTTCCAAATAACCGTAACTAGTAAACGGTTCCGCCACAGACAAATGCAGATGAATTATACCAATGTGGTTTTGTGCTGACCCAGCTAGTTGAGAGACGTGTGGCACCTGCTGCCATATGGATCCTTCCTGGACAAAGGTAAGAGCAGCAGGCTAATGGGCAGTGGGACTGCATTTCTTGAAAAGTAAGAAGCTGTGATGCAAGAGTGGAGTGCACAGAGGAGCACTGAACATCATGCTGTGATCTAGTCAAGGATGTGATCTAGTCAAGCAGCCAGCCTCAGCTCTTTCAAAGAGCAGTGTGTGGAAAAAAAAATCCCTACAGAGTGTCTTTGTTTATTAGTCCAGAAAGGAGGCTGCTGAATCTTTACCAGCATGACTTCTTACCTGAGAAGTTGCCCCCACATACAGAGATATCCAAATGCACCGTAGAATTCATTAAGATGCCAGGATTCAGTTAGCTGACAGTGGTTACTTTTGCCAATTTTTGGACGCATGGATTAAATTTATTTCCACTGATCCATCTTGGACTGATTTTTCCCCTTTACCTGTCCAGCTTGCTCTCTTGCCTTTCAGTTTGCAAAAACTACAAAAAGGCTCTTTCTCTTGCCCCTTACATGGGAACTCTACATATCCAATTTACTGCCTTTCCTGGTACTGTCTCTTGAGAAGGAATGGCCATACTGGAATCTAGTTTTCACAAGGAAATGTTTTTTTTCCTAGAGTGGCGTTACAGGAATAGACAGTTATCTCCCTTATCTGTACTGCCTGACTTTGAGTTTGTCTACACCCATTCCTCAGGCATGTTCCTGCAACCCATTTCTTTATCTTGAGACTTCTTTTTAAATCTTAACATGTATCTTGAGAAAAAACAATCAGGTTGCATTTGTGAAGTCTTCTGTTAAGCTTATGTAACCTTTCACTTCTCTGCTTTCGACTCCACCTAGCATCCTATTTATGCAGAGGCGAGGGAAATGGTAGAACAGAGAGGGACATCAAAAGATACAGTGCTATAACAATTCAAAGTGTAGACAAATTATTAGAATTTAATGTATTCTTACCAGAAAAGACAAGCTGGAAAGCAGCAAACCTTGGTCTCTGATTTGGCAAAACTCCAAATTAATCTAGGTTAAGTGGCATGGAAAAGGAGTATGGTATTTTCTAGACACAATGATATACAGTTTTCTAATAAAATTGCTCTTCATAATTTATACCCACTTGCTGCAAAAACTTCCTTCTAACTAGACCCTGAAAATTCTAATCTGCTTGGATCCTTTCTTCTAATCTACCATGCTGCTATACTTAAATATGTTAGGCAGTACGGCAGTCCTACATCATGAAACATGTAACAGAGTGCTTTGGTTTAGCACTTCACTTTCTTGACATGATTTTCCACTGCCTGCTCAGTGATGGTTTCATCTTCTTCAATATTTTTTGTAACCTTCTGGCCCAGCAGTTCAAAGATGGCTTCTGGGGGAAATCCCTTAGGCTCTCCCACCTTCACTGTCAGCATGTCAAGCGTCAGTATGGTACCTTCAGGAATTGTCACTTTCGCCACAACAGACTTCCCCAGCTACAGGGGAGAAAATAAAAATAAAGTTTAAGTCAAACACACTCCTAGACACAGAACACCAAAAGAAGTTAAAAAAAAATTCTGCAGTTACTTGGAAGGGGTTGTGTGGACTGCCCTCACCATTAGTTACTTCTTACTCCAAATTAAGTTTGAGTTAGCATGGAAGCCTTCACTCTAACAAGGCTGCCGGGAAAATCTAAATCCTTTCTGAAATCAGACAGTGTCTCACTGGAATTTCCCAGAAATAGAATGCAGGGAATCTCACTAGACTGACTAGTATTCTAGCTTAGTGCAAAAGCAGCTCGTACAGAGTCATACACAACTATTACTCAACTTAGTCACTCGCTGGATGATATGCATACAACTTCACTATACTCAAAATTGCCAGCATTATGCTTTGGTAAAAAGAGTTCCTGACTGCCAGAAATAGCACTTTATAAGACATGACAGGTCTACACTGAAGTTACAGTGTGCTAAGCATTAACAGTGTACATGCTGCTACTCAGCAGCAGAAAATTTAGAATGCAGAGGCAGAAACACTGCTTCAATAACTGAGATATTGAGACTATAAACCTAAGTATTATGCGCTTATTAGTGAGCTGTTTTCCTGAATATAGAGTTCTTAGCTGTCAGTCTCAAAGATGTTCAGGTGCACGTGAATCAAAAGCAAGTTACCTTCTCCTTGCAAGCCATTTCACAAGGCAAGAGCTGTTTAATTGGAGAACCCATTGCTTTTTCCACAGTACGGATGGCTTTCACTAACTCTACCAGTTCATCTGGCTCCAGGGATGCTTGGTGGTCACTTCCTTTCCATGTTTTGTCAAGAGTCACGTGGCGTTCCACCACTTTAGCACCCATAGCAACAGCTGCCACTGAAATGGCGATGCCAGTTTCATGCCCCGAATAGCCAATGGGGATATCAGGAAAAGCTGACTGGTATGCCTGGGATCAAGACAGAGTTGGTCTGAATTACCAAGGTAGCAATTTCAAAGACAGAGCAAATTTAACAATGATAACTGCAGTGAAAACATGAACAGTTTGGATTTTTTTTTTTAATTGAACAAGGCATGCATTACCAACCATCTTGTTTTAACAAGTTCATTGGGATTATCAATACTGTCAATGAAAGACGTGTTCTATTCTACAATTTCTCTTATGCTTTTCGATTTAGTTGTACTCTTCAAGGCCTTCAAAGCCTACATCACTGTAAGTTACACTGATAAAGTAGTGTTTTATTTTCATCCAAGAAGCCAATGGACAGTTAAACTTAACCTGTATCCAAAGCAGATTCTGCACCTTCCCATATTTCAAATCTGAAGCAATCCTTTCTGCAGCATATAGGGGAGTAGCAATTTCAATCCAGTCTTATAGGCAATTAACTGCAGTCATGTCCAGTTCTACTGAAACTAACAAATACTGTGTGTGTATAAAGCTAGGCAAATATTTGAACACTGGCCAATTTGGGAACATTTTCTTGCACCAGTGTCAGGCATATCCAAGTAATATTTTCAGCAAAGGAAACTATAATCCATTTTCTTCCCAGCTCTGATATTCACATGAAGCCTTTTTGATGAAAGTTTCTGACCTAGCCCCGTATTTAGAATCATGTTCTCAGTTCCATGCATCTTCTTGGAGGTAACTGTCCACATCATTTTTCTTTCCACTCCAAAGCATAAGGTAACACTCGAACCTCCTGTTTCCCTCTGTTTAATTATAAATGCCCCAACAGTAATATACCTTTTCATATTCCTCAAAGCTGAGTTCTGCTAAAAGAGGATCCAATTAACAATTTTACTCCAATGCTTGCATGAATTAGAAGAACATAACACATTTTCTAACTTCTCAGAATTGAATTCTAGTTTGCCCAAGATCTGGAAATAATAACACAATAGAAATGCATAGCCCTTCTCTGGTGCCCTACCCATGGCACTCTCTGTTATTCACTGACCGATATAACACGGAGATTGACATCCTCTGGCTGAAGTGGGTAGGCACTAGTGCATTGCAGGAAGCAGAAGTTTGGATTGATGGGCTTCACAATCTGATAAACCTGGTGCATTGTGTTCATCGACTGCATCCCGCTGGAAATCACCATTGGGCGTCCTAGCCATTAAAAAAAATGGTTTGCCTCAGATATCAAGTTTAGGTCCGTAAGAAAGCTACAAAAGCTTCACTGAAATTATTACAGCGAATGAATTCAATTGAACTATAAAAAGAAGCTGGGTGATTTATTTTTTTTTAAGATTTTTTTCCAAAATCAAGTGGAGGAAATATGTAATAACTGAGCTACTAAGACAGAGTAATGTTTACCAAGACTGCTCAAAAGAAAATGCTTACCTTTCTTTGCAGTCTTTTCCAAATACGGAAAATTGTTTGTATCTCCTGATCCTACTTTGAAGAATGGAACATCCAGCTCATGTAGAAATTCCACAGCCATCTGCAAGAAAAAGAAATCACTGCTTTTCAACACACCACTTCAGCTAGGTCAAGGATAGAGAAGAATTAACATGCTGGATAAACAACAAGAAAAAAAGAAACAAAAAAACACAACCCTGCAAAATAGTAAAACCAAAGCTTAATTAAATAGGGCATATATACATAGCCCCCCCAGACTGTACTGCTCCAGAATCAATGGTATCAGGTACAAAATAAACCCAAAGGTCAAAAGCAGATGCACCGTTCTGTCTCAGGAGGCTGGTTTGCAGGTTAACAGTTAGGAAACTCTGGGCCCATCAAATGACTAGATTTTAAGACTGACATTGACAGTGTGGCAGTTTGTTTTTTTTTTTTTTTGTCAGATGCCTTGTGGCACCTTTATAAACATAAAGCCTGACTTTCTGAGATTGTTATCAAAATATACTTGGTACAATCAGAAGGCAAATAATAAGAATATCAGCTTTTGCTTCCCTGGGGAGAGGAGTATTTTTGTTTAATGGAGCTGGGATGTATCAGGTACTTCAGTCTGCTCAGTTCAGTTTACATAAGTCTCATCAAACAGCGGCAACCTTTGGCAAGGCTAGATCTCAATGGATTTACATGTCCAGCTCCCGAAATAACATTTATTGTTCTGAGGGTATGTTTCTGACTTCCCTCCAGGTCAAGTATTACTGAGATGCGTTCTTTTACACTTCTACTCCAAAAACAGATTTTGCACAGGTTTTTGATCAGGATCCCTGTCTCAAGGCCGTCTCTTTGGTGTCTCAGCCATAGCTGGTCAAGCCAGCTACAGGTACAGCAGCTTAGTACAGGCACGCGCCTCTGCTCCTCTAACTCCCAGGAAGGGCTCTCTGGGCCTGCACAGCATTCTTGCTTGATTTCCTTGGCGCTACCAGGAACAGCAACTACCTGCAGGTGGGAATCTGCCCACTGCAGAGCAAACGTACAGCAGGCACAGAGGCAGTCTTCCGGCCGTTCAGAAATATTAAACCACTAGCAGCACTTAAAGCGACAGGTAGTTTTCCTGAACAGCTCTGTCGCTCTGAACAGTTATGCAAGTATTCTGCTGCCTTTTGACTCTTAAAGGCAACCCGTCACTGGCTTTTCCAGTTTTGCTAACCTGTTTGCAATGGCTGGTCCCCCTCAGTTCCCACCAAAATGTTAACTTCTGCATCTAGTTACTTACTGCATCACTATTTTTGGAAAAAAGTTAATGTTTCCCTTCCAAAGAATAAGTAGCACACAGACATAGAAAAATCATGTTTGCATAGTGAAATGCATGGGATTATCCCCCTACCTCCTACCTATTCCCTTCAAAAATAAAGTCAAAAATAGAAAAATATTACAAGTTTGAAAGTTCTTAGAATTTAATTCTTTGCTATGTGTTGTGTTGTTAGATATTAGGCATTCGTATTACTCCTCAAGGAAAAATGACTTTGAAGCTATTAAATAGGCATCTGAAAAACCAGCAGTATCCAAAAAGAAAGCCAGAATGGTTTTTCTTCTATGAACGATATCCAAAATAAATATAAAATGTGCCAAAGACAAGACAGTAAAAGAGTTTATTCAAATTTTAATTACACTCTGCCTCCTTCTAAAAATGTGTGCTCTTTATTTGTGACAATTCAGGAATTACTGGAGGTTCCATTAAAATCAGTATTGCATCAGTAAGTAACCTTTTGAAAATAAGTGCATTTAAAGAAAAAAAATCCCAAACATAACAGAAGCGACATTAAAATCCTTCATGCACATTTGGGAGAAACAATAAAATAGTTACCTAACTTTGTCCCCCTTTCAATCTCTCCCCACACACTTTTAATTTCTTTGGCTCATTTCTTGCTGCAGCCAAATTTACTTAGTGCTAGAGAAAGACAAAGGTAATGTTCAAAACAGATTTGCACCTTCTTCAGTCTAATTTTTCTATAATCATTAGGATGCAGATTCAATTGCTTGTGTCTAGGATGCATAATGTCTCTATAATGTAGTTTATTCACTAAGATGCATTGTGCATGAAGACATATTAAAAAGACACAGATCTAATCAGAGGAGATTGCACAAAATGAAGTATGACATATGGACCCAATATCTAATGCCACTCTTCATAAGGTGACTATCTCATGAAAGTTGCCAGCATTCTCATAGGAGATTCAAGGAACAGGCCCAGCTTGAGCAGCAGGGCTGGACCAGATGACCCCCAGAGGTCCCTTCCAACCTCAACCAGTCTGTTATTCTGCGTAACTTCAAACAGCAGGGACAACATTAAAGGGAGTGGTTCAACGGGATCCTGTTCCGTCTCCAGTACACACGGGAATAGAGTAGATAAAGCAGTTACCTACAGTCTTTGTATTTACGTCATGCATCGCTTCACAGAACTTCCTCATACAATTAAACACACAATTTAACCTCTTCGACATACCTGGAGTTCCAGAGGTTATGTCCAACTTAGAGAAGTTAACACATTCTCAAGGACTTACTCCATCGACCTATGCAAAGTCTGCAGTAAGTCTGAAGACCTGTGGCTAGCAGAAATGCTACCAGAAGTTCCACCAACTGTGTAAAGTAACTACTGTTCAGAAAAGGATGTCCAAATATGTATCAGTACTGTTAATTAGCTGATGAGGCCACACACTCAGAGAAGCACAGCATCTTGAGAAAAAGAGGGATGTTAGAGGTGGAAAGTGATTTTAGCTACTGTGTATGAAAAGTGCTCTGCATTTCACCGCAGCCTGTAGAAGGCGGAGGTTTTAACATAAGAAAAGAAAGGGCGTGATTTTTCACCCCAAAGGCATGTGGATGTTTAAGATCTCAGGTACAGAAGTCTGACACTACTGGATTTAATTGTTCTTTCCCTATAGGGAAAAAATGGAGGTGTTATTCAGCAGGTCCCTTAGGCATAAAGACACTAATAAAATAAATATTGCAACACCCTCTTTTCCCTGATCTGTTTCTGAGCCCAAGGCATTGGGCTGTTGCAATACACGCAAAACACCTGTTTGTCTAATAGACGTCTGAAGTAGTTCCTGACAGTGTTCGGTAGTTGCACTCTAAGCTGGGACACAGCAATTCAAGCATTTCAGTTAATAGGACAGTATGTTAATAGAAGCAGTGAGAATGGCCAGCAGACTAGAAAAGACAACATAAGAAGCTTCAAGGAATTGGAACTGCTTAGTCCAGAGAATATCAAAGAGAGAGAGAGAGAGAGAGAGAGAGATGTGATAATGGTGTTCAAATACACAGAGAGAAGATACGAGAATAAAAGTATGAACTTTTACGTTAGATGAAGAATTATAAGAAAAGATATTAAGCTGATACATCAGGAACTCTCCCTGATGGTAGGGAAAGTGAGGCACTGAACAGATCACCTTAGAACATTAGATAAATCCCATCCTCATCCCATCCTGGATAAGGCTACTTGCAGAATGACCGGGATATTGGTGTGCCTGCCTTATGCAAGAGTGGCTGGCTTACTTCTGGAAGGTCTCCTTCAGTTTGTTTCTCTACTATTTCCCAGGCCACAAAGCAAACTAAAACAATACAGAATCTTCGACCTGTGTTGATGTTTAACTGCTACCTGAACTTTCCAGTTTACACATTTCAATTGTACGCTGCATTTATTAATACTGTAATTAACACCGTTTTGAGGTAGGCAACATGCAAGAGTTAAAGATTTCCACATCCCTGAAGGGGCGACAGCAGCAGAGGAGCTTCATGGAGTATATAGGCTGATGGCTGATTGTCCAAAAGCCCACTGACAAATCGGTAAATATTTCAAATAACAGGGCAAGGTGGAGACCCTGTCCACCTTGATTAGTAAAAGAGAAAGGAATGTAACCATTTCTGCTGCTTAGAAACGTGAACTTAGATCTAGTAAACAGAAAGAAAGGAAGAAAAAGAGGAAAATGATAGGTATTAAGTAAAGAAACTAATCTAGTTAAAATACAGAGGAAAGTTTTAAGTGTTTGGAGCCGATACAGCAGACAACTCTGGATAGCAGTCAGATTGCCCTTTTGATCTAAACTCTTAAAGTGTTGATTGTTTAAGGAGTCCAGCTGAGGCCTAGTCTCTAATACAACTTACCATGCATAAATACTTCAGCATACATAGCAGATCTTCTGAAATATTCAGCTGTCTAATCAATGATAGTAGATACACAAGTGAACTGGCAGAAGTACATTTACTCTAGTTTCCTCGTTTACAAACTCAACATCCACACATACTCAGTATTCTTTTTATGCAAGAACTATGGCGCATAAGTAACAAACAACAGACACAATAGCTGGATTCTCCCTGTCATTCCAGTAGGCTTACATACCTCGTCCATTCCAGAAGCTGTGAAGAAAATCCCAATTTCCTCAGCGTATTTCTTTAGCTCTCTGTACTGGTCATGGCTAAACTCCAAGTGGCGCTTGTGTTCCCCGTAGGTCTTTCCCCAGGAGTGTTTAGAGGTATAGGGTCTCTCTAAGGCTTTCTTGTTGAATTTGTACTCCAGTTCACTCTTCTGAAACTTAGCACAGTCTGCTCCACACTCCTGCAAAAGAAGCTGGTGCACACTCAGTGACACTGCAACTGAAACTGCATTCGTCCTAAGTTTGAACGCACAACGACTGTGCAATTAATGTTGTCACCTGCGTTACAATTTTCACATTATCATTGTACTGATCACAGTAACGGTATGAGCACGGAGTGACAAAGGAGACCCCATGTGCACCCTTTTATTTCAGAATCCCTGCATGCTTAGTAGAGCAGCAGTCTAGAAAGAAGTTGTACTAAACTATGAAACTGAACCTCCCCTTGCTATGCTTGCCACTTATTTAAACAGCAGATATTTGTGGTGCTTTGCAAGCTCGGCTGCCACGTGATAATTTTACATAAAAGCGACAGGACCCCGAAGCATAAGGAATATGAATCTGAAAGCCGCTTGAGATGACAGGTATTGCAAAGCTAACCTCTCACTGCTCTACTCTGCACTGACACCAAGAGTCATGGCTCTGAACACAGTATGCCCCGAGTTCTCCTGTGACGATAAGCTCATTTCAAACACAGGTATATCTAATATACATAACACATTTTAAAGCAGCTTGGCTTCTTGCTGGATAAGTATTACCTCAGGAAAAACAAACAAACTAACAACTAACGCAATCAAGGCAAATCAGAAGTTCATCAGACATATTCCAGCAGTTACGCGAGCCTTCCCATACTCACAGCTAGCTTATAAAGCTAACTTACGAAAGCACACCTGAAGGCTCGCTGCAACCCCTCAGAGACCACACAACCCGCCCACGTTTGCCTGCCGTGAACAAGCAGGGACCCGCTGAAGGTGGAAACGACACGACCACGAGCCGTGACGCCCGGACGGAAGGCTGCAAACCACCGTTTGCCGTTGTTCCTCACCACGACCCCGAAAACACCTCATTTTCCCCCATACCACTCCCCCCGGCAC
>VXAA01000662.1:195392-208612 GCA_013399115.1 Anseranas semipalmata
CGAGCCAAGGCCGTGCCAAAATATGGATGTTTCTTACAGAATTTAAACTGGTTGGCAGAAATAAGTTAACAGCACACTTGGCCATGTGGTTGCAAAATTCCTGGTAATTCAGAGTAGCCTTCTGGCCTCATGCACATAACAAGGTGAGTTTCTTCTTTTCTGGTATGTCAGAAAAATAGGTAATTTTCCTGACCAGAAGTATGTTGATTGTATTAACATGGTCTGGCTTTGCATAGGTTGCCGTGGTGGATATAACTGGATGGAAGTGTCCCTAGCAGAGGCTGCTTAATATATTTAACCCCAAACTAGTTACAGGTTCTTATCTAACCGACACTTTTTTTTTTTTTTTTTCCTCACATAGGAGTGCACCTTGTGGAAACTAGGATTTCTGCTCAGGGAAAAATTTCAAGGCTTTACACATCTTCAAGAAGATGCATAGCGAAAATACTTAGAATTTTCAAACCATGTTGTTGGACTGGATCACAGTGTTCAAGCTGACTGCATTCTGACTTCACCTGAAAATATATAAATAACAAAAGTGAGACTATCTGTTAGAAAAAAAAAAAAAGTAAAATACAAACATACAATTCTAACAGCATTGAAATGGCATTTGTGTGTAAAAGCCTCTTAATTCCTTTCCTCTTCAAACAAAATTGACTCAAAAGGGGATGTGTTGCTGTGTTTTCAATTAAATATTGTAACAGAAAAAGATTTTTACAGAAATGTTAAGTAATGCTACACACGTCCCTTCTTTCCACTCAAACTTTTGCTTCTCTCGTGAGCTACCTGCAACTTAGCTGTGACATTTTGCTCAAGACAGCAGTTAACTTCTTACAGAGCTTTAAGGATAAAAGACATTGTAATCAACATTTGTAGGAAGTAAAAAAAAGTTGATTGTTAAGCCTGAAAAACAAGTTTCTGTGTAAATGCAAGCAGGTTATGCAGGTCAGTTATACTAATGGCATATATTAATGAGCAGTTTGTTTACGTTTGTTGCATATAGTGGTTTATTGGCTGTGTTGGGCAACTACATTGTAACTCCAAGAAAAATAAAAGCAGGACTATCTGTTGTGAAGTAACAACCAAGCTGTGCTGCATGGACAGAGTCCACCCAGAGATTGGAATGATCTCAAAAGGAAAAAGATGATAAATTTCCCTATTTCTCCCATCCTCCAATTTTCTCCTGACTGAACCTGATAAGACTGGAAAACATTGAATTGCTTGTTTACTTACATTAACCAAATTAAAAAAATAAAACCTGAACAATCACTTGGACTTTCAATCTCACTTGGCATTTTTAAACACTCAGGAACGGCAATATTGGCACCCATGAGAGATAATGAAACAGTAGCCACACCTCATGGAGCCAGCTACATAAAATCCTTTATCCCGGAGCTCTCCTTCCAGTGAACATTTGGAAGGTTGTTATTAACGATCCCTGTTGAGATCATTGCTGTGCTCCCCTAATTTAGTTATCCCCTCTGTGGTAACTAAGAGGCAATATTCTGGTGGTGAATTAAGGATGGGTAAGGCAGTTTGTGGCTACCTGACACAAGCTGCTGGAGAACTGCATTCACCATTGAAGCTGCCGACTGTGTTGCGTACGGAGCTCAATTTACTGGTTATGCCAGTTCACTTAAGCAATCAAAATCACTGCAAGATAGAAGAGTCCTTGCAGGTCATTTATGTTGACCCTAATCATTAACCCCTCATATAACCAAAGAATACCCACAGATTTTGCTGGAAATATTAGGCTCCTAGAATGGAAAGGAGGCCACGCCAGTGAATTGCTGGCGGTCACAGTAAGGTTAAACTTGGAAATGAGGCAGTGAGTATAGCGAGGTTTCTGTGTACTGGTGATAGAAAACATGGGACTGCAGCCATCTCAGCAGTTCTGCTGCTGCAGGTCCTTATACTGTAAAAAGAGAACTCTACTCCTACTTTCAGAAAGTAGGAAAGGAGAGAAGTTTGCAATTTGGGAGTGGGTGTGGGTGTGCATATTTTGCAAAGCTGAATATTTCTGATTAGAGGATGTATTTCTACATTTTTAAATTCAGGATGCTTTCCCCTTGTATTCCAAGTGATGGCAGTGTATTAATTTTGTAAGGAAACTTACCATTCCAGAGAAACTGTGACACTTTGATAGGTCATACAGCTTGGGTTTTAATATCTAGATTTCCCATGATAACGCTAGAGAAGTATTGAACATGTTTATTTGCATCCATCCAACACAAATGCAAAAAATATATCAGAAATCTCAAGAGATTCAAGAAAAGAAAGGGCCATCAGCACTATGCTAAGTGGATGGGTTAGAAGACAGACAGAGGTGGGAAAAAAGAAACATAATTTTCTCCTTGAAAGTACCTTCGTGGGCAAGAGGACGAACATTAATTTATCAGAGTTATATGTATTGATCAAATAAGCCTGGGTAAGTTTTACTATCTCCAAGGACCTGAATATCTGTATCATAGTCTTGCATTTTGGTACACTCCAAAAAACAACTTCTTCAGGGATTTAGCCAACTTTCTCAGCACTCCTGAATCCATGTCTCAACTAGGCCATAGGGAGGCGCTGGAGAAATAATTCAGACGTACTGCTGCATTTTGACAGAGGCTGCCTCTGAGACCATCTTACTCCAAAAACATCCTGTGGCAGATGTCAGACACACTTCAGACGTTGTGGGCCTGTCTGTGAAGTTTTAATGGAAATGAAAATCGGTAATTGCATGTATTACGATTTTGTGGTACGTGGTTTTTTTTGCAGGGTGAAGCTGAATTGGGTCTCCAAGGCCTTATCTACCCATACCACGTACTGCCCTTTGTACCACTGTAAATACAGAAGCATATTAAGTCTTTTTGCTGGTGTGCCTATTGCCATGCAGAAGAGAACAGCATCCTTCTGAGGACTGCAGTAACAGTGACTGCTTGAGCACAACAACCACATGCTCCACTGCTACGATAATATACGAGACCCAGCCTAAAAAGCAACCTCAGTTTCAAACGAGGAATGCCTCTGAGCTAACAGTACACCATGATACAATCGGTGCTGAAGTGACACAAGGAATGGATGCTGCTTTTTACAATATAAATAAGACCTGTAAATGGCAGTGGGAAGAGGACACTCTGTAAATACCATTTTTTGCTTTGTCTGCTTAGGCATTGCAGAGCCAATGTATTGTTTTTTAAAATGTATTTGAAAAAAAAAAAATAATAACTTGTCAACAAGCAAAAATGAGTTAGAAGACAGATTTGTCACTACCTCTGCTACTCAGCAATATCACATCTTAAAGAAACCAGCAGATGTATAATGAGCAGGAATGCATATATCCCTTTCCTGGCTATGAAATAGCCAGGAAAGTTTCCTGATAACTGAACCTGTATTAGTCATTTCTACCAGTCAGTTACATTGACTACAGTTACATGTGGATACAAATGCAGGCATAGCTTTCTAGGGGTGCTGAGCCACTAGAGACCTGAGTAAATACAGTCCCATTTTATACTACAGAAATGTTTACATTTTGTGTAATGGGTAATATATATTTTGTATGTTTCCGAACAGTTTCAAGAGACAGAATAGAAAGTTAAAAGTATGTTGCAGGTATTACTGAAACACCCAATAAAGAGCCACAATATCATTTGAGGAATTATAGGGGGTTGCAAGCCATAGCACAGACAACTGAATTTAAAGGCTGTAAAAAATAACTAGCCATTTATTAAACCACCTCACTCTCCTTATTGGCTGTACAAAACAACTTGTAAGTGTAACTTTAACACAGAATGTGTATGAATGCTGAGAATAATGAAGTTCCGCACAAAAATGTGCTGATTGAAACAGCAGTTCATTGAGAAAGTATTTCCTAATTGTAATATTTGGAGCGGCTTCTGAAGCAAACCTCTAAAGTGCTAGGTCTCACTGAATTTTATTTTACACTCCAATATGCCATGTTTGCTTATGAGACATTACTACAACTAACCAATGTGTCTTGCAGGCCAGCCCAAAGCCTGAGCTTTCTCCTCAGCGTTCAGTAGGTGCTCTGAGTTCGCCCTACACAAATGCTTAACCACCAGCTCCACAGAACACACACACCCCTCCTCCTCGGGGCAAGTTCCTTCTTCAACCACCTGGTAAAGAAGCAGGAAAAAGATGCCTCCAGAATACAAATAATTAACTTCTGGAATAATTTTACTATGGCAGAATATGACTTTGCCTGTCGTAGTCTAACAGGACAAAAGATTGAGCCCCAGTACTTCTTTTACCCTCTATTAAAGCAGTGGAACTGGAGGTAAAAGGATATGTTGCTATACATTTGTAATTCTAACATAAAGCACAAAAGCAGGAAACAAATAATAAAAGTACAGAAATTGTGGAACAATAAGAGAAGTGTTCCAACTCAGGCAGTTTTATACTACCACCTCCTACAAATAGCCAGAAGCCTTGATCTTGTCATTTTTGTGCAGGCAGTACATCTCATACAAAATGAGTAGGGCTAGGACCTACTTACTGGTGTCAAATATCAGGAATTTTGCAATCTCTTTTACTCCTGATGAGGGTGGGGCAACACCAATTACAAAACTGTATTTCATGAACCTCTGCATGATGTCTAAACCCTGGTTCTGTTGGAGGTCTGTCTTTTATTTTGGTGGGAGAGCCATCTCACACTGAGGATTTTCTGGATATGCTTTGGCACAGTAACGAGAAGTATACTTTTAAGGCTGATGAGAGCATGATTGTTCTCACACCGATAGATGGTGACTACTCAAATTGAATTTATATGCAATAATGTTTTATTCACGAATTAGAGAGCTTGAGACAACAAGTGCATGTAGTTCATGCATTCAGACACAAACAGACTTCTACACAGCCCTGGAGATCAGCTGGCATGACAAAAAACCTCTGAAAATGGTTCTTGAAGCAGGTAGTATGCTTGCAGCTTTGACAGTGTGTAGGAAGACAATTTCACAATGATCCAGTGATGATGATCATTTGCTCATGGCAATTTCTTTCCTATATCAAGATTCTAAACTGTTTAAGTTTCTCCGTGGATTGTAAGTCTTTGTTCTCAGCTCCTTGGACTATAGGCTCTACAATGCTGGTGGATGTTAACTTCATCAGGCCACATCAGTTGCCTTATCCTGTTCTGTGACTGCTTCTTTGTCCTCTTTGTTATGTCTGAAGCGTTTTTCCCTGCCCTTAAGGGTGTATTTCTTCAATAACCAGAAGCTGACCATCAGTGAGATGTTTACAGTCTTGTGGCCTGTTTTCAGCTTGTGCAGATATTTTCAAGGTCTTTGGTATTATCCCACAGTTAAACTCCACATCATAACAAAAGACACCTGGTACTGACCTCCAGTTTACACTGCAAATTCGCACAAGCTGATAACAAGCCTAACAGCCCACCAGCTCTTGCAAAGCTAGCATTAGGTTTCTTGCTAGCATAGTATCATTTTTATCGGGCCACCAGACAACAATCACAGGCTGTATACCTACTTGTGGTGACAGCAAGAATTCATTCTCTGTAGTTTCCTTTTTAAGTTCAGCACAGCCTCTAAACCTCAGACTCCACCCAAATCCTGACTAGCCAAGATTACCAGCATTTCCATTTTGCTCTGGGCACCCTTCTCTTGCCAGTTTGAAAGCAAGCCTGTGTATTGTGAATGAGTCTAGACTTGCTAGCAGCTCAGTAAACTACGGTAACGGATGGATGTATCCTGTCACAACATTTTGTAGATTTTAAATGACTATAAGCCAGGGAAGAAGAGGAAGTCTGAGACTGGATAAAGAATTTGGAGGGCTTGGCTGCGATAGCATGCACAAGACAACTGTGACTAGAAACCAGTGAGTAAGGGTAACAGAAGACGGAATTGCAAAGGAACAAATCAAAGGAGAAACTAGGAAGTGAGAGAATAAAGAGTGTTACTGCCTGATGCTGGGTCAGTGGGCTGGGGAGAACAGGGAAAAGCCCAAGAGCTAAGGAGGCCAAGAAGTTGCATTCAGGGGTGTGGGGCAGGAGAACTAGCACAGGAGTTGAAGGCTGAATGGAAGGAGAGCGGTTCCATGAGAAAAGCTGCTGGAAACAGCAGTGAAGGGACAGAGTCACAAAAAACAAAGAGCCTTTCCATAGCTGGATGACTAAAGTGAGACAAATGGGACTGGAAAATAAGGAATCTGCATGAGAAGGAGAGGCAGACTGAAGGATACAGAACTGATCATGTTAAGCATCCTTTTCTTTTTTTTTTCTAAAAAGTCATAGGAGAAAGGCTGCGACCCACTAGACTGCATCCTGATCTGGTAAAGATCTTGAATCTAACCAGAGACGTGCCATCAGCATATTTTCTCCCTCCTTCAGCACAACTGCCTGCTCCTCCGTCAGTTACTTCCTGTGCTGAAGGAGCAGAGGTCTAAATGTTCCAGCCCTGTGCAAATCGCTGGGACACACTGCTTTCTGATTTGACAGTGCACATGATTAGGGCTAATGACACAAAGCACGTGATTAAGGCTATAAAAAACTCTAAAGATAAGGGCTGCTAGTTTTAAGATTTTTTTTTTTTCCAGTTATCATTTTTGCCTCTTTTAGCATTCTTATTATAGAACAGTCAGCAAAATACCCTGCCCTAAAAGGAATCTTGCCCCAGGTGGTACCAGATGTAGTGGAGACGACTGTCCTAAGGACTGTATATTATGTGTTTTAGAGGGTGGGAGGCTGAGTGGTCAAAGCTTTAAGGAAAAGAAAAGCTGGTCCCTACAATGAGTCAGTGATGATTTCCCCAGCCTTTGCTGCAGATTTGCTGGGTGATGCTGGGCAAATTGCTACAATAAGATTTTCACGTAAGATTGCAAATTTGAATTCCTCACTCTATGTCCGTGTTATTTGAGGCATTATGGTTTAGTTTACAGAAGTGCTGAATCCATGCAGCTACAAATCAATAGAAGTGTGCTGAACCAATGCAATGAGTATAAAATACCTGGTCTTTGACATCTCTAAATGGGCATTGGGAATTGACACTTTCTACTCTCATCTCATTGTACTTCAGTTCTACCCTGTAAAAGAAGAGCCGGGGCGGTGTGTGTGTGTATGTGAATGTACACTCCGTAAATTGAGGGCAGATAGGAGAGGAATAGTTCTCTCTCACCTTGCTGAGAGGTGTGTATAAGTAAATTATTACTTTAAAAGTCCTCCACACTCTTGAGAAAGGTGCAAGGGAGAGCCACAGGAGAGAAATGAAGAAATCTGTTGTCAGTTGAAAAGTATCTGGTGCAGAAAGCCTTGGGTGACACAGAAAACAGTGAGAATAAACTTAGAAATACTACTTAGTGTCAGGGTCCAGGGGCCCAGTAGCCCCAGCTTAGCCTGGGGTCCATCAGTCCTGTCCCAGTGGCACCATGGGAGCGCTGGTCTACAGATCAGCCTCTTGGCCTGCCTGGACATGGGCCATGCTGGCTCAGACCCCGACCCACGGGCTGACATCCCAGCTGGCCCTCAGGCCTACCTCATCACTGCAATCTGTGGGCTGAGGTCACAGCTGAGCCCTTGTTCATTCCCAATTTGTTTGTATGTTCTAGCCAGAAGTGCTCACCAATTTGCTTTCACCCTCATTGAGAGAGGCAAATGCAGAATCTGGATCCAGTTGCTTTTCTCCAACAGATCAGAGGGCACAATGGACAACAGCTTCAGGTCCTCTTATCCCAACACACAATTCAGGCTTCCAGAACCTTGGGAATAAATCCTTGTGCACCATTGCTCTTGGAGGATAAGGTCATTTGGCCTGTTCTTTATAGACAGTTGGTGTTAATATATGTATGTGGAATGAGCATGGAGGGGAGAGGCTGAGATCATACCACCTACTTCATAAAAGCACCTGGCATTCTTGAGCCGGATGAAATCCATATGATGGTTGGTAAAGATGAAATAGTTTGAGAAGTTTAAACTAGCCATATTTCTGTTCACCACTCAAATATTCTTGTCAGTGCTGTAAGGCAGTGCAAAGTATTCTAGCGGATATCACTCTCTTGGTCTGCATCTTTGGATCCTCCCTCTTGGCCTGCAGTTTGGGTTTGTCCTATGTGGCTTTCAAAATCTGATTTTTTTTTTCCTGGGAAAAATAACTCAGGTAGATACCTTTGCAAACTAAAGACAGGATGTATTTCCTGCTAGCATTTACTTAATAAATGTAATTCCCTGGGATGCCAGCATGAACAATCCCTGCGTACACTGTGCCAGATCCCTATCAGACCCTGTTCTTGTCAGTGTTTAACCTCTGCTACCAATCGTGGGGCAGTACTGATTTTCTCTCAACACACTACATGTAACGCTAGCTGTTTTGGTCCAGATTGTTGGGAAAGGAGGCTCATAACAAAACAGCCTCATTCTATTTTTCTTCTACCTCTTATTTGACCTGTTCTGTGTTCTCGTGGTACAGCTTTAAGGATATCTCTAGCTAGATAGGTAGTTTTCCCCTCAACAATTCAACACCTGTAAACCACAGTGCACTATGTTCTAGCAACTGTATTTCATGACACCATGCATCTCACAATGACTGATATCTGAAAGCTCATACTGTCATCTCTGCCTGGGACTTACCAAATTAAGCGTAGGAAGATGCAGTTCACAGAAAGGCAACGACACAGCACAATAATGGAATCCCTTAGCAGGCAAAGAAAGAACGGGCAATTCTGTCATGTGGTCCTCAGCACGGATGGGCACACTTTCTGTGCCCACCTTTTCACTGTGCAGCAGTTGTGTCCCCCTGTATTTTGAACCTCACTGTAAGCAGTGCCATGAAGCCAGGTAACAAGCAGTATTCACACTAATTTCCTAAGCTCCACCTTAGTAAAGCAACATTTAGGGTGCATATTTAGGGTACATTTTTAACAACGTGGCAAGGTGCTGCCATCTGATAAGAACATGGAGGAACTGCTGAAGGTGACAATGTACTTCAAGTGTGAGTCCCTGAATGCTCACAGCTCTGTCTTTCTTCTCAGGTCCCTCATGGAGAGAAGCTGCCTGTTCTGTTTGCTCCTAGCCAACATCTGTGAGCTTAAAGAGGTGGTGAGCAGTGCCTAGGCAGGGACGTGTAACAGCTTCTAATATTGGTGAGGCCCTGTCGATATTTCAGAACTCATGCTCAGCCCCTGTCAGATATTTGGCAGGATCCTCAAGAAAGATGATCTCCACATGCTGAATGAGAACCAGGCTTTTCTGGCCCTGATGTAGTAGCAGGTGAAATTCAGGAGAAAAGAAAAAGTATTCCAGTCAGATCTTTGCCTATATCCATGTACCTGAGGTGTCAACCAACACCGGAGGCTACCAGCCATGACATGCTAACGACCAATGGTAACTCTGGCCCTCTGGCTCAATGATTTTGAGCAACAGGAAGCAAGAACATGCTCAAAGTCTGTGTTTTTTGTTTGTTTGTTTGGTTGGTTTTTTCCTCCAGGGGGACAGGTCCTTAATTGACATTACAAATCTACAAATCAAAGAAAGAAAAGGAGGCTGCTTCACTGTTCCTAAGGAATTCAACAGGAAGTTAGTCCACGGAAGGAGTACTATATTCTTTGTTAATGTTTCAATTAGATCTATTACATTAGGACTTGCAGAAGTTCCACCACCCGTGATAGTGAAGGACTCAGGGAGTGTAGTGTGAAGAAGGAGTCTTGGGAATCAAATCCACAGAAATAAGGTATAACTGGTGTTGTCCAGAAAGCTTGATGGAAAACAATATGGTGAATGATTTTTTTAAATACTACTGAAGGGAATTTTTTCAGTGAATGATCAATTGGTCATGTGCCTTAGAGGTCTGGGGGAATTTACAGTTTCTGATGTAAGTTAAACAGGTCACTTCAGTTACACCAGAAGAGCTGTGGGTTAGGTCATACAACAGAAAGGTAGGGGCTTACTACCTGCACAGTTGCTGTCAGTTTCATCAGGCATGCTAGGAAGTTTGTCTCTCTGGAAAACTATTTTTTCTCTCAGGTCAGTTCTGACAGGCAGGCTGGCAAATATTCTTTTGGATGGAAGAACTTGACAAGCAGAGCATTCTAAAAGGACAAGAAAATATAAAGTCAGAAGTATCACTGCTTTGCTGAATCAGGGCTTCTGTGTTGTCTTTCACTGGTGAAGAGTTCAAAAGGTTTTTCTGTGTAATAGTTCTTGAAGGTAGAATCACAGAATGGATCACAGAAAGGTATGGGTTGGAATGGACCTTTAAAGATCATCTGGTCCTTCCCATGGGCAGGGATAAAGGATATTTGGATATCAACTTGTAGAAAAAGAAGTGAGCAAATCCATGAACGTGGTCACACTTAGGTGCAGGACAGGTGTGACACGCTCTCCTCCAGTCTTAAGGAACTCTCCCAGTTGCCATGGGGGTTTCAAAGATGACTGAGAGTGGCCTCACAATGACATCAGTCAGCTTCCTTGTTAGCATGGATGCCAGAGGAGAGTAGATTAAACAAATTTAATACACTAGGAGTCTGGGGCTTCTTACAGTTTTCAGCTGTTCTGCATGGTAAGATTTTTTTCCTCATGTTAATAAGCCTTTTACCTGAGAAGCATCTTTCGTGTAAAAGGCTGGGAGAGCTGGGGCAGTTTAGCCTGGAGAAATGATGGTTCAGGGGGATCTTATCAATGTGTATAAATGCCTGATGAGACTACATGCAGAAGAGGCAGTCAGGCTCTTCTCTGTAGAGCCCACTGACAGGACAGCAGCCAATAGGCACAAATAATAATGATAAAAATAATTAAAACAAACAAACAAAAAACAGGAAATTCAATCTGAACACAAGAAAACACCTTCTTACTGTGAAGATGGTCAAACACTCGAACAGGTTGCCCAGAAAGGCTGTGCAGTCTCCACGTGTGGAGGTACTCAAAACCCAATTGGACACACTCCTGAACAACCTGTTCTTGTTGACACTGCTTGAACAGGCATGTTGGAAAAGACAACCTCAGAAGGTCCCTTCCAAACTAAACAATTCTGTGATTCACCTGTCATTTCTTTTGATAATAATAATAATAATAATAATAATAATAATAATCCACTTAATATCCTAGTCCTTACCAAAATCTCTGCATTGTGTTCTTTTGTCTAGGTGGTTTAGCCCCATTCATTCCATTCAAAACGGGTTCTCATAATCTTATGTTCCCCAGACTTTACTTTCATGGTATTGCTTCTTTTGGCAATCATATCATTTCAATATCTTGTCCCCATCATTGCAAACATGCCTCTTTATACCACTCCTCCCTGGCCTCTTGTCATATGACTTTTCTGCTCCAACAGTCTGTCCCTCTGCACTGTTCAACCCTGTACAGCTTTGGGCTTCCCTTAGGCATTGAACAATCTCTGTCCTCTACCCTCTACTTATCCATCTGCTTCTTGAATACCATGCACTGATGTGACGATTACAGATATGGCTGTAACAGCAACAAAACGTAGCAGCACTGCACCACGTGTTTATTAGTTGTACGTACGTTTATGACTTTACCTTCTATTTATGGGTGTTCTTTGAAAAGCAGCTGCACCACTTATCCTGACACTTTTGTGTTTAACACATTGCAGACGCTACCAGCAGCATCTCCTCTTTATTCCAACCAGTTAAATTCTCATGGCAACAAATCAGTGTGGTAAACTGAAAGCAGGGTTGGTTTGCTGTGGCTGTGGAGGCCTTGTAGCAGAAGATGACACGATTGTCAATATGCATATGAAGTAAGGGAGAGACGCTTCAAGCCTGCTTGCCCAGCTGGTCAGTCAGTGCTTCCCACGGAGCGTGTCTCATAGAACAGCTGCCTTTCTTCTGGAGATCAGAACTACTTCTGTTTAAAGGCCAACCTTTCTGGGGTGTTGTAGCAACCAAAGTCTGTCTCCAGACTGATTCTGTCCGAAGGCGTGAGTTGCTCTCTGCTCTTCCCAGGCTAGGCAGAGCATACAGCAGAACGGCTGGCATAGTCAAGCTGCTAATACCAATACCGAGACCCTGGCTTAGCTCTAATTCCAGCCCAGTTAAAAAAGGCAAACAGCTGCAGCATCCTCATGTGGTGTGAAGTGTAAGCATATTTTCTGTGTGGGCTTTAGTCTTCCTAAACCCACTTTGCAGAATTGTTACTTGTAGCTGTACCTGCCCAAGCCAGTGCATGCTTAGCAATCTCTACGCATCTGCTTTGAGGGAATTTGCTGCTTGAAGTTAAATGACGTGCAGGGTAGCTGCTGTGAAGCGGGCAGATGCTGTAAGCTTCATGTGCCTCTCAAGCCCGTTCTTTTTGGCTCCTGTAACTCGTGGAGGAGTAGCAAGCAAAGTAGCTATCACCTTTCAGATAAGGGATTCCAGTTGTAAAATACTAGGTTCCTTTAACTGGAAAAATGATTTTTTTTCTAACTCTTGTCTGTAGTTTGATGGTTGCTAGCCTTCCAGGTTGAGGGAATCTCTTCATTGATTTCAATGGATTTGGAGCAGACCCTTGTCAGTATGTGCCCTCCCCTTCTAATTGCTAGAACTACCAGCTCCTGTGCAATAAGGCTCCAGTTAGAGCGATTTCCTGAGATGTGGTTCGTGCCCAGATGTCAGCTGGACAATGCCTGTCTCATCTGCATGCTGAATGAATTAACAGGGAGCTGAAAGCACTTGCGTTTAAATTTTCTGCTCTGGAAATATCTGTTCTACTAAATCTTTAATTTCTTAAATCGAAAGCATTCTGAAATAGTCAGTAAAGATCTCACTACCCTGTTGAAATGATTTCCTTAAGATGTTGGAAGTACATAGCTGCAGTCCTATATTTTGGTAAATGCTTGAAAACATCTTTTAGAACTACTTCTAAAATAGAGCACAGCAGATTTAGAAATGAGAGTTATGCTGTTACAAAGAATGGGGAGAAATCGCACTATCCTGAAAGTGTTTTATTGTCCGATTGTCATTCAGTCCTTCCATTCCTGTACTAAACTCTTCTCAGTGTGACACATCAGCTACCATGGATGAATTACAAAGAGCGTTACTGTTATCATGTACAGTGGTACTGTTATCATGTACAGTGGTCCGTAAGATGTGACATCTGCCTTTAGAAAATAACGCTTTCTGACTTCCTTTCGCCTGTGGAGCACGGCGCGCGCTTCACGGCGGCGTCCGCCTCCTGCAGCTCTCCTTGCGGGCCAGGGCTTCCCCCCACCGAGGCGCAGGCCGCGTCCCCACCGAGGCGCAGGCCGCCATTTCGCGCCCCGCCCTCCCGCTCCCCC
>VXAA01000662.1:209038-254305 GCA_013399115.1 Anseranas semipalmata
CCCCCCGCCCTCGCTCCGCCGCGACCTTTGCGCCGAGCGAGAGCGCGGCGCTGCCTGCGGGGCAGCGGGGCCCGGTGACCCGGGCGCCCGTCCGCGGGGAGAGCGGTGCCGCGCCTGCGGTGCGGGAGGGCTTTTTTAACCTAAAACCGCGGCGGGGAGGGGCTGTGTGCTCAGCTGGTGGTTCCGCACGCCCGGAAGACTTGTGCGTGTGCCCCTCTCCGGGCCCGCAGGGGCGCGCTGCGTGCCGGTGGAGGTGCCCCTGTCGCTGCTGGAGGCGACGGTGCTCCTCTTCGGACTGAGAGGAATGGCTTTGCTGCGCCGCCCGCCATTGGGACATCTGTAGAATTCACTTTTCGTTATGGAACTTGATTTCTAAACTTACTGACGGATCTTACTTACGAGGGTGCGGGTTCGTAATATCTCTTGGAATAAAGCACAGCTAGGTAAACTGAGTAACGGAGAGGTTTTTTCCAGCTCTTACCTGGTGATAGTCCAGCCCTTAAGAGTCAGCTCGTTCAAAAAGTTTTGGGCATACAGACTACGTACTTCATTTAAAAAGGTTGTTTGTGGGAGTGACTTCCTCAAGCACTAGAACAGGAGGGTAACTGTTATCAGAACGCCATCCTGTTCTGACAGCAGACACAACTGGCTTATTTTACAAGGCAGAAATAGACAGTGCACAACTCCCCCCTTTCAGAAGCCTCACACGTTGGTTTTTGAAGTGTCATGCCTTATACGGCCATTATATTCAAAACAGACTCTAGAATATAAAAATGGCTGTTTGAGGACTGAATTTTTTGGAAAGAGTTGTTGGATATTGGCCTCTCCCAGGCCAGAACCAATTAGACCCGTGCCTTCTCTACGTGCGTGCAATGTGGCTATCGCAGTGTGATTCCTTGTCAGAAAGTCAACCTGTTAAATACTTCCCGGTTGGGTTGAAATGTAAAAGTAGTTGTTAAGCTGTGTTTGAAGAGGCAAAACTGCTCTTGGAGAACTTCCTGTAGAAAGAAAGGCATAAAGTAATGGATTAAATAATTAGATCTAAGGATCTGGGAAGTCTAGGTGTGATCAGTATGTCATCTTGCTTTTTAGCATGTGTTGGGGTTGCATTTATGCTCTGGGCTGTTAGATAGGCGTGTGGACTTTTGGTGATCACCTTTTTCATAGAACATCCGTATGTTGACTGTTGGAGCCTGTATTCTCTACTAGTAAAAAAAAATGCAGATTGCAGCCATGCAAAATGTCCTTGTTCAGGCATGGGGACATATGAATTAATGACTTCTGTTGGCATTTGTCTTTGAGATTTCTTACAATCCAGTCAGTATCCTAACACATCAAACAGGTCTAGTCTCTAGTCCATATTAGTTTATTAAACAGTTTTTTAATTAAGTTAAATAGGTGAATGCAAATTTCTTCTTGAATTGATATAAATCCTTAAGTAAATCCTTAAGCATTGTGGTCAGGGATTTGTGGATTTACTTTTTTTAACCGTAACCGTGAACTCTTGATTTACAGATCTGCTGCTGGATAAACTTTCTCGGTACTGGGGCAAAAGATGTAGTTGAGGCAGCTCTCAGCTGGAGTTTGAAGATCTTAGCTTCAGGTGTTGTGGGAAGCAGTCACAAACTTCCTGCAATACACTTCTAAGGAACATGCTGTCTCATACAATGGGGTGTTAAAGTTGCAGACGGTTAAAAAAAAATTCTCATTGACAGTCATGAACTCCATGAACTTATGCCAATGGAAAAGGTATTAGTGTACGTTTCTGTTAGCTGTAGTGATGGTGGATACTGAGTGAGTATGGGGGAAGTGGCGGAACTCAAGCTCACGTGGTCTCACGGAACATCACTTGGTATTGCCATGGTCGGGGCTGGAATACTGGCCAGGCCCATTAGGCCATTTGTCATGTAAATAGCCATTCTGTTCAAGCTTCCTGGGCATATGAAAGCTAATCTTGTTTTCCATGGAAAGGTGAAGCATAATCACTGTTTCAGAAGACAAGAAATACTGCATAAATAAAGCAATATAGAGCTGTTGTCTAGTTATCAGTATCTTGGTCTCTTATGGGATCCCCTTCCTAGTCACAAATGAATTATAGCAGTTCACTTGCTGTGTGCTCTCATCAGGAGTGAACGTGTTCGGGTTGAAGTGTCTGGCTCTCAGAACCTGTATGTCAATGTAAAAATCCTGTGACAGCCTGTCAGGTACCTTATTAGTGAGAAGAACGTTCAAAGGTAAGCAGTTTTATGCGTTAACAATCATGAAAATACTACTCAAATGTAATGTAGGCTGTCTAGTCTCAAACATTGGCTTCAGTTTCAAGCTCTGTTGTTTTTATGTGAACTTGAATGAGTGATGCTTCTCCATCTTCTGGAGAGGCTCATAAGCCTCTCTAGGAAAAGGAACTTAATTGCATTTGGTGATTTGTCCATAAATCATAACAGCTCATAACACTTAATAGTCTCTCAGGGAGTGAATATCAATTTGCTTGAAAATATCACTAGGGAAGAACTGTTTCCTCCTTTCTCTAGTTAGCACCACAGACAGAATGAGCTACTTGTTAGTGACTATTGATGTTTTTCTTAACTGTTTGAACAGTCAGTGTCATAGGTTTTGCTGTGCATCCACTGTCTTTAGGCTTCAAAGCACTGTAAGGTAGCATTGAGAAAGATGTGATGAATTTAAAGGGATGGTGTCTATTTAACTTGTATTTGCGGTGATAGTGCATTATCTTGAATTTCACGGTAGGAAAACCTGTTTTGCCCTTTACAAGGGAATCCTGTGTGTGCTGGAAAGTTACAGAAGCTCTTATTGCACCGCATTACTGCAAATAGAGGAAAGTATGGTCTAGTATCAGCCTGTTGTTTATATTGAAAATGAGAACTCTAATTGTTCTTGGTGTGACAGCAGGCTATAACTAACAAGGAGAGAAGCCCTCTTCCTGACCTGTTTGCCTTTATTTTACATGCAGGCGTGAGAAATGGATAGAAAACCTATTTCTTCCTCAGTTTCTTGCATCACTAACTTAAAAAAAAAAAAAAAAAGCCAAAACAAAACATCCACTTTTTAGAAGATTCTTTTTATCATCTTATGGATGAGAGGTAGGTGAAAGGGAACCATTAGCTTCCCAAAACAAAAAGGGTGGTGTGGAACTAGGCCTGAGTGGTGAAGTTACTTAACGTTATGCCAGAATATATTAAACTTGTCTCTGTTCTTCTGTTGCTTTAACTATAGCTATGAATTCACTTGAAGTAGCAGAGAAGAAGTAGAATACTCTGTGTTTAAAAGGGATGCTAAAAGTAGCTCATAAGTACTACTTCTATATATGGTCATATTGAAGTTCATTTCTCCTGCATGCAGGACATTGTCCAAAGTGTAGCTGGATAGGAGGACTTCAGGAGGAGCTAATCCATGAGGTAGGAACTGCTTGGGCTTGTGTTAGTGTTACCTCTGCAAGGTCCTGCGTCTGACTCTTCTGATAGCCCTCGTCCGTTACACTGACAATAAAACTTCAGGGAGGCTAAACAAACTGTTTTACACCAGATAGCAGAGTGTGGTGTAACTCTGAAAGCAACTCCTTGCAGCAGCTGATCACCGCTACGATAAGCTTCTGACAGCTTAGTTATTGTCCAAATTCAGCATTCAAGTTAATGTTGAAGGAGAAGTATGTCAACTCTAAAGTAAGCCCTTGGCTAAACCTGTGCTTTGGTCTTGGAAGTAGTCTGTAGTTCTTGCATAGTACTACCAGAAAGAGCACAACTGCGGAAGGAATAGCTTGTTTCCAGATCCAGTGTCATCTGTTCAGTCTGCCCTGTTCCTGAAGCTGCATAAACGTCCTTGGCTGTTCTTCTCAGCTAGAAGCTTAATTTGTCAAATTCACTGCTTGTTGACTTGTAGGACTGAAGTGACAAAACTGTTGTGTTTATCTTCAAGGTACTCAGCGTTTTCTTTTGTAAGCTGTGGTACATGTGGAGGGCACTGATTCTCGCTGTCTCTTTCTGGCAAGCTTGGCTGCCGTTTGTTTCCTGTGTGCGTGCAGATCGCTGATATGGCTTATGCTCTCCTCACTGGTCCAGACTCCTAAAAACTATCTGGGTTGCTGTGTGCAAGTTTGTTACCCTATTGACAGCGTGTCACAGAAACACAGATGCTTAGACATGTTCTGTGCTTTATCTTAAGTCCAGAAGCAAACACCAGGGAATATGGGACATTCCTAACTGGTTCAAAAAGTGCAGTGCTAACTTCAGGAGCTTCAAGGTTTAGTACGGTGTTGGGATTGGATGGGCTCTGAAGCCAATAGAGATCTGTCATTGCTCATGGCTGTTGAAAGCATGATGGTAGTAATAATATTTATGCTTTTCTGGGGGAAGTCAAGTACAAAACAACATGTTTCTGTGAACAAAACTGATACACAGCTAGCTTTGCTTACTGAGACGAAGGCTGGCAAGCAGATAACTGCTAGACTTCATACTGAATTACACAAGCACCAAGACTGGAGAGCTGAAAAGAGAATATTTGACTGTTGGTTCTGTTCTAGTTAGTGTACTTGTAGTGGCATGTGATAGCACGTTGATACAGAAGCATTTCGTCTTCAGCTGGCAGTATGCTCGGTCAGCATGCTGACTCGGCATCTTAATCACAAGTTCTAGGGAGCTTAAAACAGATGGGAAGTTTGTTTTAGTATCGTTAATACTTCTGACTTGTGTGCTTTCTGAAAACACTTTCCGCAGCACCAATTAGCAGCTGTTTCCAAGCAGAAGAAAAGCAGTCCTAAGACAAACACATCTGTTTCTCAGCTGCAGCTCTCAGCAAGAATGTTTTTCCTTTTTCCACCTCTGTGGTCAACCAGCCAGAGTGATGAAGACATTAATGAATGCTTTCTCTTTGCTGGTACAACAAAACCTACTTGTATTATCGCAGTTCTTGGAAGAATCTTCAGGACTAAACCCTCTTGCCTAGCTGGTCAGTCAGTGCTTCCCACGGAGCATGTCTCATGGAACAGCTGCCTTTCTTCTGGAGATCAGAACTGCTTCTGTTTAAAGGCCAACCTTTCTTGGGTGTTGTAGCAACCAAAGTCTGTCTCCAGACTGATTCTGTCCGAAGGCGTGAGTTGCTCTCTGCTCTTCCCAGGTTAGGCAGAGCATACAGCAGAACAGCTGGCATAGTCAAGCTGCTAATATCAATACCGAGACCCTGGCTTAGCTCTAATTCCAGCCCAGTTAAAAAAGGCAAACAGCTGCAGCATCCTCATGTGGTGTGAAGTGTAAGCATATTTTCTGTGTGGGCTTTAGTCTTCCTAAACCCACTTTGCAGAATTGTTACTTGTAGCTGTACCTGCCCAAGCCAGTGCATGCTCAGCAATCTCTACGCATCTGCTTTGAGGGAATTTGCTGCTTGAAGTTAAATGATGTGCAGAGTGGTTGCTGTGAAGCGGGCAGATGCTGTAAGCTTCATGTGCCTCTCAAGCCTGTTCTTTTTGGCTCCTGTAATTTGCAGAGAAGTCTAAGCAAGCAAAGTAGATATCACCGTTCAGGTATAGAAGTCTGAAAGACCAGGGTCCTTTAACTGGTAAAACTAGTTTTTATTAACTTCAGTTGACTCCTTCTCCTACTGAAGCTAGTAACTATGTTCTTGGAGACTAGTATTTTCCAAATTCACCATGTTTGAACTGACTTTACAGTCCTTTAACAAGTACTGTGAATTATTGCTATTCAGGACTCAGGGATAGGGGCTTACTTATACTTAGTTCCCTGATAAGGGGAATTTACAATACATAGAGGATGCAACAGCGTAATACTCTGTTTCAGGTGAATTAACTACTTTATTGAATTTAAGAAACCGATAAAAAATACTTTGAATATCTGCCTACTGTTTGTTGACTTTGGTATATTCTCATCTTTCAGTGTAGAGTGTATGGCAGAACATGGCAGAAACACTTGTGTGATGAGTTTATCCAGGGTAGTGTTATGGGTGTGGCAAAGTTTTTAATAATGTGACTTGTTATCCTACACCAGTGGATGTTACATAGCACTGTTCCAGAAAGATGCCTTGCTGAGATTTAGTACTTCCTGAAAATCTTAGTGTCTTTTGCATAGTCTGGAGATTTGAGTGGTTTCACGAACTCAAGTGCTTGTCTCACGATTGCTACATGTTCCCACATCTTTGTTCTAATAAGATGAAGTTCTAATCTTCTGTGGCAAAGAGTCCAGCTGATCATGTTCCTTAGGCTCTACTGCCAATGTCACTTCAGAAGGAATAATGCTGCAGATGAAGTAGCTATCAAACATGTAATTGCAGAAGATAGCTGAAAGATGATTTTTGGTAGGAATGTTAGCTGTAACTTTTGAGCTAACTAGAAATCTGGAGGTATTCAAACCCGGATAAGCTTTACAAAGTGTTGCCCTACCAGATTGTTACCTTTCCAGGTAGAGGGAAAACAGTAAGTCATGCTTCTTAACTTCTGAACAGGTGTCTAGTACTCATCTTCTAAGATGGGGAGAGAAAGTGGGAGTAACTTTAGGACATTCCCTGTAGCAGCTTCTCAGCAATATCAGCTCTGCTCGTTATATAACCTTTGGTGTGATCTCACAATGAAGAACTGATTCTTTGTATTTAAAGAATGATGGCTCACTTTGTCTCTTGTGCCTATCTGGAAAAGGAGGAAAAGTGCAGAGATAAGGAAATGACCCTGTGGGGTATCGAGTAACAACTATTTATATAACTCCTGTATTGGATATTGTAGTAAAGCTTTCCTTACAAGTTGCTGTATTGAATAAATCCAGTGGTATTGTTTTTCTCAGTGGCTAAACTACAGTCATTTCTTTACAGGTGCTGTTGATGGAGTGGTTAATGGAGATGTCTATCAGGTAAGCGAGAAGTAGTTTGTATTTAGAATGTGCTGTCCTACTATGAGAACTTTACCTCAATCTGGACTCGCGCGTCCCATTGCTCATCTCTGATTTGCTTGGATCACACGTCTGAAGAGGAACTTCTATTCTGATAGCTCATATCATAAAGCTGTTAATGCTCTTATTATGCCCCTCCTCTGAACTTTAGGGCATCTTAAAGCAGCAGTCCATTTTGAATTATGGCTGAATGGGACATAACCACTGTCAGCAGGCTGACATACTGTAGTATGGCTTAACATTGACTTGCCACTGGCTAATAAACTGAATGGAGCATGTTCTGGCTACCCACTTTAAAGCAGTTTTATAAATTGCATATCCTTTAAGGATAACCTAGTTATCCTTGTTGTCCTATCAACGTTGGTCTTGCAAGGAACTAACTGAAAACATACATTTCTTACTGATGTAAGGTTGCATGAAATTAAACTGCTGGCTAGATAGCTCAATCCTATTATGAAAGCATGTTAGGCATAGTAATGACAGAAGGAGATATTTGCTTTATCGGTGTCAGGGAGAAATAGGGCATGTTAAGGCAATCATTGTGTTGTAGCTGAATTAAAGACCAGTTTTGCTAAGGCATTGTTGCCTGCTGTGAGGGTTGCTTGGATAGCCCTGCTTAAATGAATGCTTGGGAAGGGAGCAGCATAAGAGCTACTTTTCCATAGACTTTAATGTGAATGCTGAGACTGATGGAGCCATAAACTACTTTCATTGCTACTAACATTTTTGTATGCTCACTGTTGCTGTGAGGTTGGTGGGAAAGCTGCATCTTACTGGTCCTCTGTGCCTTGTACTATAAAAGGTGAATATTTTGATTGTAATTCTAATCAATCAACTTTTGTTTGATAGAGCTTCCTCTTAATGAGGAAGAACAGACTGAATGGGCTATACATAACTTTTTTCAGCCACCCGTAACTTGTTTGTCCCTGCAACTGGCCAATTTATTTTGTTTTGAATTGAATGTGAAACCTGGTGTTGTTGCACCAACCTACCTCATTATCTGTGCATTATTCCTTCATTTTGAGGACTGCAGGAGCTCCAGAGAAGGGCAGGACACAGCCACATCTGCTGTGAGCTGCAATCCATCTGGTACTATCAGCAGTGGTGTTTCATCTGTTAAGAGTAGGGTGAACCAGTGAAAGTTGTTGGACTTGGAGTATGCTCTGTGGCAGGCAGCACTATACTCATTAGCTTTGGAAATCTGGTGTATTAACCCTATTCATTGCAAGTCTTTGAACTATTGTATGGTAAAAAGTATGCTAGTACTTAGACTGGTTTGTTGCTTAAATGTTAAACTGCATCCTGTGTTCAAAGCTGCTTACAGCAATCCAAATTCTGTAATGCCTTTGATATTAAAAGTCAACTTTCTTTAACGTTTACAAATTTCTCTGAAGTAGACAAATGTAAGTTACAGAGAACATCTTAAACTTCTGTGAACAAAAAACATAAAAGTTAAAAATTTACTTTCATAGCAGATATTTAAGATGAAATGAGCCAGAGGATCTCTAGGCGTGCAACTGCATGCAGAGGTGTGCTAAGCACTGTCTTCTGCTTTCTCCAGCCATAGAGCTCTTGCACAGTTTGAATTTCCAGTCAGCTTTAATTTGTTTGATCTCAAATTGCCAGAGGCAGCCCTATATTAATTTGCATCAAACCTGCTGTAATTTGTGGCAAGAGATTTTTATTGTAATGGTGAAAATGCGGTATGGCATCAGATGAATGTCACATGCACAGTTCAAATGGTGTCTACTTTTACGTAGCTTGCAGGCAGTTACCTGAAATGTTCAGCTGTAATGTGTAAATGACATTACTATTCCTTCCCTTTAAGGAGAGCAATGGTCCAACAGACTGCTATGCTGCCATATCACAAGTAGATCGACTGCAGTCAGAACCAGAGAGTATTCGTAAGTGGAGAGAGGAGCAAAAGGAGCGCCTGGAACAGCTTGGTAAGGAGGGTGTTTGTTGCAGTAGTATTCTTGTTTGTGACTCAGAAGTGGCAGCTTCTTAAGCAGGCAGACTTCTCAAACCATGGTTTCTAGCTCTTTGGAGTCTAACTTGCTTCTGGAGCTTGAGCAGCAAGCTTGGGGGACGGTAAGCAGACTGTTAATGTCGGTGTAGGTAGTATTCAGTAAGCTAAGAACCTAAGTGGTTCTCTGAACCTTGATCCAAGAGTATTGAAGTGGCTTGCCCTTTACTTAACAATAAGCTGTTCCTCAGTCCTGTAACAGAAAATGAACAGCTTTTATCAGCAGAAACGGGTGAGTAAATTACAACAACCATCAGCACTTTTTTGCAAGGGAGAAGATTGCTCTGTGAGCAAGGGAGAAGAATTTTGTGATTGCTGAGGCCACCTGTCACATAGATCTTAATCTAATAGCTAACTTAAGTAATGGACTGGTAAGTAAACTAAATTCAGCTATCCTACCTGTGGATAGTTTCTAAGAGCCTACAAGCTGGTGTGCTTTCCAGTTCTGTTAGGGAGGAGTCCTGGCTTTGAAACTGTAAGGAAAACCTTCTATACAGTGTGATTCCAGATAGAGCTGAGCCTGTTGTTTCTCTTCTGTACTAGTTACAGCAGATGAGTTTGTCCTGAACTCTGGGTTGGGTTTAAAAGCAAGCTGAGTGATATGCTCCCTCATTTTGTCTAATGCAGAGGCTTTACTGAGTTTTGTTCTAGTACTACCATAACAAGGTGACTGTTTCTGAACAGTTTGCAGGCCAGCAGACTTAACTAGTCTACAGATACTTAGCTTAAACTGAAGTAGACTGTCTGCAACACAGGCGTTCTGCTTAGCTAATCCTCTGAATGTTGAGGGCATTAGAGTTCTCATGGCCTAAATCAGGAAACCTCCTAACCCTTATTTGAGTGGATCAAGCAACAATCTGCATTAGAGTGCATGGTGAACCATCAGCTGAAATGTTAGCAAGATCGAAGTGGAACAAACATGGTTGACAAATCAATTCTTAAATCTTTAGATGCTAACTCACGAAAGCAGGAGGCAGAATGGAAAGAGAAAGCAATAAAGGAGCTGGAGGAGTGGTATGCCAGGCAAGATGAAAAACTCCAGAAAACAAAAGCCAGCAACAGGTAAGATTTCTCCAGCCATCTGAAGAGCTATATTACTAGCTGTGAAAGTAATTGGGTGGGGGGAGAGGTTAGAGTGTCTAGTATGTCCTAAGGCACTAGTCCTTCAGCCCACTTCAGTAACTTCTCGTATTAAGAGATGGGTGTCCAGTGGTAGAGTCATCTGTTTCCTTAAAGGCTAAATTCTATGTCCAAGAATAGTAAATGAAAGTGTTAAGAAAACGAACCAGAATTACTGAAAATTCCTTAAGACACAAAGTTTGACCTTGGCCATAGTTTGTTTATACTTGTTTGTATGTACCTAGCTGCACGGGTCTGCAGTGACTTTAATTACCGTACATCTAGCAATCTTACTTGCTACCTCTCAAAAACACGGAAGTGGCCTTCTAGTTACTCTTTGCTACCAGTTATTTCATTAGATATCTTAAAACCTTTGGCTGCTTCTTATGGAAGTGTTTGAGAAATAACCTGAGTTCTGCTAGTGAAGAACTAAATGCTGACATTTAACTCATTACATTTAAGTCTTGAATTGTCTCATTATGGGCTGTGGAGCAGAAAGTAATGACTTAGCTACAGTCTAGTAAATTCTTACACTTCCTTAGAAGCTCCCTGCAGAATTCTGACTTCTGCCTACATAAAGGTAAATATGATAGTACTGACTTAATACCACTGATCTTCGTTTCTGACCTAGGGCTGCCAGTGTCATTTTGTCCAGGTAATCATCAGGGCTGCTTTATACTTTGGGAACCCACAGACTCCAGGCTGAACTGTTTTTTGAAATGCCATTTTTTCCCATCTAATTGGCCAGCAGGTTTGTCATAAGTAGTCCTAGGTAAGCTAGGACTACTAGACTTACTAAAGGAAGAAGGGAGGCCTATCCTTCCTACAAAATTATGGATCTGACTCTTTTATTCCCTGAGTTACAGTCTTTCTGTTGGGCTGAAGAGAAAACAGGGTTGCCACTTTTGTAGGTAGCGGCAAGAACTCATGATATTCCCATAGCTTCGTCTTGGCCAGTGTTTGAGCTCAGGCTGTGCATTCTGGAGAAAGGCCCATTTAACAAGAGCTGCAGTCATTAGAGCGTTGCTCTGTGGGAGTGTTAGGCATTCTCATCAGCCTGGTGAGATCTCTCTCCTCTAATTACTCTGTCCACTAGAAGTAATCTAATGCTAATGCTGGGGCTATAGCCCTAAGCTAGCTAGTCCCAACTTCCTAGGATATGCCCCTCTGAGTCAGTGGTTTAATTGGTACATTCCATGTGGTAGTAGTAGCTTCCCTGTTACAGTGAGGTCTAGCTAATACAAGGTTATGTGCTTTTTAAAACTGCCTTCAGCTGTATTCTGTACTTCTCATCCTAATCTCTTTTCTCTTGCCTGCTTGCCTGCCTGTTGGACTACTTGCTACCTAGGGTGGCAGATGAAGCTTTCTACAAACAACCCTTCGCTGATGTGATTGGTTATGTGTATGTTGCTTAACTACTAATTCTGTTTGCTAGTAACTAGGTAATGAGGAGGTTCAGACATAGTGCTGAATGACCAAAGGTGACTTCCGCAGAATATTTCAGGCCAGTATAAGCTAGAATAAGTAAATAGCCTTTACTTTTTGGACTGACTCTGATCTGCAGCATTAAGTGCAGTTTTCCTTGAGGATCTGCACAATGTCCAGCACTTTTAAATTAAGTCATGTAGTATAGATACCACTGGAATTTTGTTGGTGACTTCAGTAGTCTGTAAGATGTAGGGCATCGGAGTTCACTGGCTTTACAGGCCAGTGAACACTGCTTAGCAAGATGCTTTGATGCATGTATGGGTTAATGTCAGATGCAGTCTCTCTGTGGGTGCTGTATTTAGTCCTAGTCACTTCCACGGTGAAGTACAGTGTATAACTCTGCATTTTGTGTAATAGGCATTGTACTCATGATCAGTGCCATTTGCCTATATAATCATAAAAATATTCAAGCAAGCCTTGCACATAATGCTCTGCAAACCAAAGAAGGTGGGAAGGAATCACCTGCCATAAATCAGGGTAGAAAAGGTGCCTGTAGAATTTAGGATACTATTAGAGAACAGATGAAAAGGACAAGAAGGTGGTGTTGGAAAACCAGCATTAGCTGCTGGCAGAACATTTCTGAGCACCTATGTGCAGACCTGTTGCCAGCCTAACAGAACAATGAGAATACAGCCATGACTTTCAAGCCCCAATGAGCATGCTAGTTTCTGTGGGGTGGAAGGATTGCAGTGTTCATTGGCTTGTTCATGTGTTTTAATTTCTTCCCTTAATTTGTAGACTTGAATTGAAAGATGGCCATGTCACAGATTCTAAGGCGACACCTTTAGAAGGTGTACTGCTGAGCCATGGTGTGGCTTTGAGTGCATTTATATCGAAGGTCCAGTGTGGAATTTATTACCTAATTGTAGATGGATGTAAAGCAAGACTTGTGAAATGATGGATTTACAGGTGGTGTTTGACTTGTTCTGAAGTCTTCTGGAGTTGACTTATATAGACTTTCTAATAATACCCTTATTTTCCCGTAGCCAATGCAAGTGTGCAGTGCAAGTGCTGCAGAATAAAATTGGCAGCATGTTTCCTGAATGTAGGCCGAGCTACTAGTGCATGTTGAGCCAGCTGACCATCTGCATTAAACTCATTCTCATTTTTCTATATCTGACTTAAACTTTCTCTCCTTGTTTCTTTTCTTCTCTTCACCTTTAAGCACAAACATAAATCATCCTTGCTACAGCCTAGAACAGTTAAGTAAAAAATCTTCACTGCCCCTTAAAAGTGTCATGTCACATAAAGTAGCAGTGTTGTAGTGACCCTTGTCTTCAGTGGTGTCTGTAACCTTTCATCCCTGTGAACAGTGCTGAACCCTCATGGGAGAGTCATCTTCACTGCTTTTTCTGTACTGCTTGTTGGAGTAGATGGATTTGGTTTGATCTCTCGATGCTTACTGGTCTTGCACTCAGGCAGCTACCAGGGCCCCACAGATCATGTAAACTGGATGCTGGAGTGTTACACATGCAATGAAGCGATGCTGTTGGCAGCATAGAAATGCCAAAAGGATACTGCTGGGAAGCCATTGGCACCAACCTATACATATTGTAAAAAGCCTCCTTAAAGTATCCTTAAGGTGAGAGCAGGGGAAACGTGTTTATCCTGCTAGCTGACTTCAGATGAGTCATCCTCTCTGCCAAGATGTGCTTTAGACTATAGCACCCACAGGCATGGGATTCATGACTTAAATTTGTTTTGATTCGTGCTGCTTCACTACAGCATTGGGAATCATCAGCAGATAGTTTTATGATGGCCTGAAGGCCTTGGGGCTGATTTAAATCCTCAAATGGAGTCTGTTGTAAGACGTGCTTGCAGGGAACTGTAAATTTCTAGTTGGCGAGTGTCCAAAGCAAGCCATCAAGTGGCAGAGGCTTAAATAGTTAAGACTTGGGCATTGCGCCATAAATAAAATGCCTACATAGGAGTACCTTGCTTTCTGGCAGTTTGGCGACTCCTGTAGGCAAAGACAATAACTACTCTTAAAACCAAACACCTGTATTCCAACATTTTACACAGCAATCTTCTGCACTGCTTGTGCACAGCATACTATTGCAACCTACTTCCATCTCCAGGGTTGGGGCAGTGGGAGCTTAAATAGCCATAATGTTCACAAGCAGCTGTCAGGTCACATTTCTTATGAAACATGCTGAACGAAACTGCATCCTGTAAGAGGGAAGGAGTGCCTTATGTTGGGCATTAACACAAGGTGCATTGCATTGCTTTCAGGGCAGCTGAAGAAGCCTTTGTGAACGATGCAGAAGACGTTTTTCCAGGCACTGAGTGGGAACGTGTGGCTCAGCTCTGTGACTTTAATCCCAAGTCTAGTAAGCAGGCTAAAGATGTGTCCCGCATGCGTTCAGTCCTCATCTCACTCAAGCAGGCTCCGCTGGTTCGCTGAAGGAAAGCACAATGGAAACACTACAAATGCAATATCTTAACCTTACTCAGAGAAGCTGTGTTTGCAGTAATTGGATTAATTGTTTCAATGTTTTTTTTGGACCAAATGTCATGATGTATCTAGAGCTGATCGTTGTTTGATTGCATGTTCTTCCTCATGTTTTCTTTGTGTCTGGGAGAACCTCCAGAACTGTAGTCTCTGTGCTATTTGCACTGAGATGTCACTTCCAACGTTACTGATATTAAAGATCTGTTAAACAGCAAAATGTGTTGACTTTGGATGAATTGAGAAGCTGTCTTGCACCCTTTCTACAGGGAGTCTTTAAATTGGTTGTGAGCAAACATTTATCTTAATTGTTAGGGATTTCACTGTGCTGGTGCACGACTAGCCAGCAGTGCTCCTAGTTTCTCAGCAGCTGTCCTGCTTGTCTCTAAGCTTTCTTAAAGCTCCTGAGAGCTTTAGTTAAAACTGCTTCCTTATCCAATTTATTACACAAGACAGGAGCTTTGGGAAACTGGAGCAGCAGGCTTGTTAAGGAGCTTATCTCACTTCTAGTGGAACTGAGGACACTACCTTCTGCAGGTAAGCAGTTTTGGGTAGTTTTCTGCTGAGTGACTCTCACTCCAGGTACAGATCTCAGGCTAGAAAAACAATACAGGGCACTGAGCACTTAAAGCCTCTGACATTCTTCTCCTTGTTGGACTGGCTGTTTTGCTGTGTAAGTATTCAACATTGGTTTCATATGCAAAGCCCTGCTGTGCGGAGGCTGTCTGCTGCTGATCTGTCAAGCAAGAGGCAAACCTGTGCTCTGTGGTTGTAAAGAAGTTTGGGTGTCTTGAACTGTCCTTGTCCATACTGACTCTTGCAGACACTTTCATTGTGGTGCTGGACTGGAGCTTTGAGGAGCAAGAGAAAGGAAAATGTGCTCTTTCTGCTGCTTGTGTAGCAACTAGATTGGAGCTCTCTCTGCCAAAGAGGTTTGAAACAAACAGATCCACAAACTTTGTTCTGTTCCTTCCTTGGCTCTCCAGTCTCACTGAGCGTTCAGAAAGGCTGTATTCCAGTCTTGCTCTGGTAGATACAGTACCTTAACTAGTGTGTCGCAGAATTGCTTTAATATCTTCTGTGCATGAGCTGGAAGCTTAGTCCAAACAGTTTGAAGAGGTCTCCCCATGCAGGCCAAAGCTTGCTTAGATTCAGGGAGTTGTTGCACAGCAACTCCTGTCTTCTATTAGCAGCTGTGTCCCCTCAGTGGATAATATATTGAAGAAATAAATGGTTGCCAGTTGGGCCTCAGTGGTTGAAGTATGCTGTGTCTTAACATTGACTATAGCAATTGGAGCTATTCTCATGTTTGCAAGTGTACTCACAAGGTACAGTTAAGTGGTGTTGAACGTAATACTAGATTTACAGGTATGGAAGCTTAATACCATGCAAGTTAAAGCAAGAAAATATTTTCTGAACTACATGAGAATACCACAGGTGAGTTTAAAAGGACTAACATGCAGAGCAAGTCCATTGAACACTGATACTCAGTGCTAGCCTTGACCAATTATGCACTCAGCTTGACTAAAATCTTTGTTTCTTCCCATCACCCCAAAGTTCTACGATCAAAGTCTTCTAAAATAAAATGGTAATTTAATAATGAAAACTCCATTGTGTAACATACTTACCTGCTATGTGCTATGCTAAAATAGATGCTAATGGAATTTACTGTAATTTGAAAAAAATTGAAAAACTGAGCTATGGAAGTAGTTGATCACCACATAGAGCTCATCAGGCATTTTAACAGTGATAAGGGCATGGTTTTGTGTTGTAATCAAGAAAACTGCCACAGATTCCCAAATTTGAGGCCAGAGCAATACTACCGGAGTTAAAGCAGTGTTTTATGAGCTGGGTGCTAACAATGTATCTGCAGTTTTTGTGTATACCATCTGACTTGTACACTCAATGAGCAGCTTTTATGAGTTTTGGTTAACTTTTCTAGCTCTTATGCTGAGTTTTTGTCCATTCCCTCATCTTCCTTGATTTTTTTTTATTCAGCTGTACTAGCTCATTGTCTCTCTCTTCCCTTCTGCATTGGTGCTCTTGCAAAATCACGGAATGGTTGAGAGGTCACCTGGTCCAATCTCCTTGACCAAGCACGGCCACCCAGAGCAGGTTGCCCAGGACTGTTTCCAGGTGGCTTTTGAAGATCTCGAAGGAGGGAGACTCCACCACCTCTCTGGGCAACCTGTGCCAGTGCTGAGTTACCTGCACAGCACAGAAGTGCTCCCTGGTGTTCAGAGGGAACCTCCTGTGCACCAGTGCGTGCCCACTGCCTCCTGTCCTGGCACTGGGCACCACTGAAAAGCACCTGCTTCCATCCTCTTTGCAGCCTCCCTTCAGGTGTTTGTACACACTGATGAGATCCTCCTGAGCCTTCTCTTCTCTAGACTGAGCAGTTCCAGCTCTCTGTTTTTCCTCGCAGGAGAGATGCTGCAGTCCCTTCATCAGCTCTGTGGTCCTTCACTGGACTCTCTCCAGTATGTCCATGTCTCTTTATCTGGGTGAATCTAACCCCTTGTCTGTGCTTCTGAACGCTGACTTTTTATTCTGGAGTCAGCATCTGTCACTGTTCTGTGACTTCATGTGATAATTCTGTGCTGCATCTGGCCTAGCTGAGCAGACTCAGTCCTCTGTTTACTGTCCTTAACTTCCCACTGTTGCTGCTTATCTCAATAGCAGTAACGTGGCTGATAAAGAAAAGCCAGTCAGTCAGTGGAATCTGGAAAAAAAATGGACGCTTCCTGTCTTTCAAACAAAGTCCCAGAGGTATGTGCACAGAGGTGTCATGCAGCAGTGAGAGAAGCTGCAGATGCATGCTGAATACATCCTGGAATATAATTGTCTTTGTTTAGCCTGTGAGCAGGTGACAGCCGCCACCCAGCCAGTCTGAAATGCTAATGAGCATATGTAGAGCTGAAGGGGGACAGAGAAAGGCCATGGCTTCATTAGAAAAATGGGAGCCTGGGAAAGACTGTGCTGCACCTTTCTGCATCTAAGAGGATGCTCTTAGCCAGAGGAACATGGGTAAAAGTTGTAAATAGCCATAAACCAACACACTATGGCTTGCCTGTTTTCTTGCTGACGTTTTTTTCTGAGCAGCTGATAAAGAAGAAAGCGTATAGTTTACTGGCTCCGTTTGAGAATGGACAAGGTGGGTGACTGTTGGGTTTGCCAGAAGAGGATTTATCCAATGGTACCTGTCATGGCGGCAGGTTTGCTCTTCTGCAGCTGGTGATGCTGCAGCAGCACGCTGGTACTGGGTGGTCGTCTGCCTGGGGCTGCGCAGGATCGGCAGCATCTTCATTCACATTACAAGGTTACTGATGATGGAGGCCTTTGTGCTGTGACCGGGTGTGGGATGGTCCATTTAACTCTGTGGAATGTGCCAGCTGTGTGAAAGGAAGGGCTGCTCAACACTGTTAAACGATTTCATTCGATGTTGCATCAGTTAAGCAAGTATCACTGACAGGTATGATGACACTGATTGCAATGCCTTTGGCTACAGTTAATGCTCTTGCCTCATGTGGCAGTGGTTGCCATTTGCACATATTGTACCCAGTTGAATCAAGTGAAATAAGGCATGAGGTACAGATGGGATGGAAATCTTACTTACTAGGCTTTTTAAAAAGAACTGTAACCATACTTTATATCACAGGGTTGTGAAATTGATAAATAAAGGAACCTTTGAAAACAAAAAAAAAACAGGAAATTTCTTTAAAGTTTAACCTTAAATAGTTTTCATGCACTTTCTAGACACATTTAGCACTTCACACAGCAATTTTAAATGCTGATAATGTTCTTCATGCAAAGAAAAAGCTGGAAAGCCTAGTTCAGAACACTTGCAGATATGCAGAGTTGTAGCAATGGTGGTCTATTTATAAAAGCAAGGCAGAAATGGTGTGGAGAGGTATTGTCTCTTTTTAGACTAATGGAGAAAATGTGAGCTTTCCAACAAGTCCTGCTTCAGCTAGAAGTAAAAGCCTAGTAGTAATCTGTGATGTGCTAAGGATACTACTGACACCTGTATGACATCAGGAGGGTGTGGACCCAAAAGCTTCCATCAGTTATGACAGCAGCAGCAAACTGTCTGTTTCCTATATTCTTGTTGCCTTGCTCATTCTGCAAAAGTCATCTTAGTCTGATTTTACACCAAACAACAATGTACAAGCAGTCAGTGTTTTGGGCATCACTCTGTTTCCACACAGTAAAATATGCAGTTTCATTGTGTTTTGTGTGAATTTGCCCGATGAACCAATCCAGAGGTGCTACAATTGCATATGTAAATTTAATCCAGGAACTGTGGCTTTCTGTCTTCTTCAGAACCTCATGAGCATTTTTAGCTGTTTTTAAAACACTTATGTGCCCACAGTGCAAAGCATCTGCTTTCAGATCATGAAGTAACCATAGCTTGTTGGTGCCAGACTAAAACATAGCTGTACTAAATACATGCCAAATACAGCTGCCACAGCACTGGCTCTAGAGTGCCTTTGATAAGCCATTTTCCAAACAGTTATTTGGAATCTCCCAAGGGGTGTACAGTTCTGGCATTTCCCCCTTACAATGCTTGTAAACTCTCCACAGCATTTGAAAGGGACATAGTGATCAGATTGCACTGATGCAGGTCATTGAATCAGAGTATAAAACCTGTCTGCACTTTGCTGTCTAGCATCTCTTGTGTTTCTGTGATAGAATCTTGAAAGTATCTCTATTGGTAATACATCTGAGTTTCTGACAATTTTGGTACATTTAAATGGAGGAAGGACAGTGTTTCAAGACCACCATAAGGCTGAGGCATTTGTTAATTTTTCACTCTCTGGATAGCAGATCAAAGACAGAAAATACTGATTGATTAACTAAATTTGCTGCTCAGGAGACCAAAAAGGAATTCCAAATTTCGATGCTGTGCTGATTAGCTATGTAGCTTGCAAAGTATCAGCAAAGATCTGCAAACAGGCAGCTGGCAAAACTCAGCTGGCCTTCTCTCAGCCCCTAGTCCTGGCTGACTGGGTCTCTGTGCTTTGGCAGAGCTGTGGTGGACAAAGCAGTCTTTTTCCACCAGATGCAAGGATGAGGAGCAATGCAGTATACGGACTGGTAGAGGTCTTGCATTGGGTACACGAATTATAAACTCCAGCACTAAGTCCAGTTTAAATCACTTTCCAACCTTTTGGCAGTATGCAATTTTAAGTACTGATGGTGCATGCTAATGTAATGCTGATTACAAAAATGCCATAGGGGTCTCCTACCCATGCTCTTGAGCGTACATATGCCGTTCTGCTTAGAGGGCTGGACAGTGGCATTCTTGTTTTTCTTGATAAGGCTTCAGCACAGTCATGCTACCACATGCACATACAAGGGACTTTGCAAAACCAAACCTCCTTGTCTTACAACAGGTGGTTTTAGAAGGTGATGCCAATAAAGTAATGAGAAGACACCGGAGTACACTTCTTTAGTGTCTGAATTGCTGGTAATAGCTGGGGACAAAATGCCCAGCTGTTGTCTCATGCTTTCACTCCCCTTCTGCCCTCCCAGTAATGAATATAAAGGCTGATGTGCCCTCTGTGGAGCCCATGACTTTCAAGGTATGGAGTGCTTTGAAGTGCATAGGGTCAACATCAATTAGCCAGACAGCACAGCATTGCAGATGTTTTCCCCCCAGGACTGGGTACAACTGGGAGTCAGTGTCCATAAAACCTTTGGTCCACAACAAAGTGTCTGAAGTGCGTGGGAGGCTTCTGAACATGGAATGAAGAAGTAATAAAAAAAGCAAACAAAAATCACCACTACACCATTAAATATGAACATTTTTTTCTTTTTAATTTTACAAACCCACAAATGTCTCAGGGAAAATCAAGGACTTCTGCACCACTTGCCCCTGTGCAGCAGGTTCTTGTTCAGTTAACAGAAAAAAGCAATTTCGAAAGCATTTTAAGAACCGTTTTCTTAAAGAGCAATAGACTTTAAAGGTGCTTAGTGTTAATTTTTTCAAACGTTTTTAAATGTTCAAATATCTTCCATGTTTTCTCCCTGCCTGAAACATCCCTTCAGCTGTTGGGGAAAAAACTGTGTCTGCAGTCTGAGATATCAAAAGGGAAATAGCATCAGGAGGTCTGGAAAGCAAAAGCCTGGTCCCACTTTTAATTGGACATTCTTTGTGATGTTAGGAGGATGGAAAGGTCAAATGACAGGGATCCTCTCTGTCAGAGCCTCAATACTACTACCCTTGCCATGAGCCGCTATCACTGTGGAGCAAAGCAGATTTCTCCTAGACTTGCTTATGGAGCTACTGCTTTGGTATTGAAGTTACAGGGATTCACCAAGTAAACCAAGACACTAAAGGAAAAGGAACGCTGAGCCCTTGGGTGACATAAAGCCTACTACAACTTAGCAAATGCTTAAGAGCCAGTGTACCCTTACTTGCTGATTCTGTGAAAGACTACGGTGCAGACGGTTTAAGTCATTAAATGAAGGACACAGAATTGTTCCTCTTGTAGGTGTCTTCTTTCTGGGATAGCTAATCAGCTAGATTGTTCTGTTTCTCAGTTTCTCCTTCTGTCAAGTAATTGTCATTACTAGAGTAACTTGAAAGAGTGCTCAAATGCAGATGGATAGACAGAACTATGTATCAAGAAGGACTAGTTAAAGAAACTGCCTTCCTTAAATGTGGAAGAGGACTACGCTTTGTGATCTTAAGCCTCTACCAGGTCCCAGAAAAGCTCACTATCCCTCTCTCTCTCTCTCTCAGAACTTTTCCTGTAGAAACTTCCACTATGTAATATAAATCACAAACCACCTAGGTAAGCCTTTATTTGTATTTGATATACTCTGCTCCAAGGCCAATGGATGCCTTGAACGTGCGAATGAGGCTCAGATTTGACTTTCCATCCTGTGAAATGATGGTGAATGCAGGACAGTAACACCGTACCTGCAGCCACCAGCACTGCTGAGGAGATGCACCACGTCAGTCTGCAGTGGATGAGGTTTCTCAAAAGGTAGTCTTTGTGCTCAGATGCACCACATTACTGGACTGAAGCTATCTGGCCACCAAGGAATAAAGTCAGCTCTCTGCTAATTTGGAAGGCAAAGTGGTAGACTAAGTCCCTTGAGAATACCCAATAAAATAAAATTAACCCCATCAATAAAATTCAAATAATTTACTGCTGGCTGTAGCCAGAACACAAAGATGCTCACGGCTACACTTGTCAGTTTGTTTGGACTGCTCTGGCAGTCTGTAAGCATGCTAGACCATGGTCTTTTTCCTTCATATGCAAAGCTTCTAAAATGGGACTCTGCCCTCTAAAGATGATGTAATAAATAACTGCCTCCTCCAAGTCCTTCACAAGCCACAATTTCTAAATGCAGCCTTTTTTGTTTGTGGAGGCAGCTTTCCTTGTTTCCACCCACTGAAACTACCACCTGCTGTTGGTAATTATATCGTACTTACTTTGTGGGTGGAAGCCAGGAAATAGAAAAGCTGCTCACATTGTAGACTTCTCATTTCACACAGGTGGGAAATGAGATGTGGATCCCCAAGTATTAGCTATAATTTGACACAATACACATATTCCCTACCGTACATCAAGATATGCTTATAAATAATTCCGCTACACTTAAAGCAACATCTGGATTTGCCAGTAGAGGTGATTAAAAATAACAGAATTGCACATTAGTTCCTATGAAGTTGGATGAAATTTAGAAAAAATACAAAAAGATAATACCTAATTAGGAAATGTTGAAGTAGTCACTAACTATTCAGAACATTACTCTGATTCTGTAGCTGCTCTGGTCAAAGAAAAATTTTGGGCAAAGTATTCCCTCCACCCATTAGGAATTTGAATCGTCCATTTCTGTAATTCTTCCAGGTACCTAGTATATTCTACGTGTAGTATAATCCAGTACCAGGCTAGCAGCTCCAAGAAGAGCAGGATCTGCAAGATTTGAGACCACCACATCCACAGTTTTAACAGAGGACAGAGCCTGTCGATGTATCACATCTTTGACAGCATTGACGTAGTGGCTAGCTAGGACTCCAGAAAGGATCACAAGAGAGGGATTCATGGTGTGCAGAATGTTCACAACTCCAAGGCCTAATGCAGTACCAGCTGAAAAAATAAAGTAAAAGAAAATTGAGTAGAATACTCAAAGCAGCCCAAACATCAACTTTTGAAATAGGTCTGTTAGCAGCAAATAACACAATAGTCAGGAAGGTGTTTTATTCCATATGGCAGAAAGTTTTGAATTTATGTTATCAGACAAGGTTAGTATGCCACTAATCTTTCCTTCAAAAGTAAAAGAAAAAAAAAAGGCAATTTTATTGCACAATAATGCATTATTCAATGATACGGATGTGAAAGACCAAGCAATGTATTTAGTACCACAGTTGTAATCTAAGAGAAAATAGCAAAGTATTATTCTACCTTCTCAGTGCTGCCAGCTATGTATGAAGAAGAGGACTATGTTTGAAGCTAGTAAAACAGTAAATTATCCCATATAAAATAATATGCAAATTGCCTTTGCTTGCTCAGACAAGACATTCACTTGCCTACAATGAAATGTTCCTAAATTTTCCAGTATGAAAATCTTGAGACCTTGCTTCTTTTTTTTAACTTAAGGCCAAACTGATCTCTGCAGAAACATTTCATCTTATTTGTTGGAACAGAGACTCTTCAATATACCTGCTCACATTTTCTCCAACATTTGTATTTAACATTTCATTGCAGTTAGTCATTATACAAAAAGAGTTCCTCGACTCTAATGTAGAATTGTGTGTGTAGTGTTACAATACATTACTATTTCTGTATCCCCCAATATCTAATCATGTGAGGGTTTTCCAGCCTTTGGCTATCTTCTTACCTGTTCTGAGAATGCTTTCTGCTTTTCTGTTCCCAAGTTTAGCTGCCTGAATGAGATGTGCAGCACTAACAACCTCCTCCTTCTTCATTGACATTCCTTCCACTAAAAGCAGATCTTCTGTTTGAATAGAAGGAGAGAAGGCCAAGAGAAAAACATGGTGATGTGGTAAGTCAAGAAATGGAGGGTGATAAACAGGCAGTTAAGATTTTTACATCTCTTTTACTTGCATACTGAAGCCTGAAACCTGAGCAATCTGGCCAACCCTGAGTTTAGTGGTCATATCCATATTCAGGGAATTCTTTGTAGAAGCAGGACATCAAATCCAAACATTTGCAGCATGGTAATTCACTAGTCCTGTCATCTGCCCCAAAACTTCATAAAATAAAATATAAATGTTATCAACTTCAGTCAACAGACTGCAAAGCTGTTGCTGAAAGATGATGCCTGTGAAACTAAACTTCTCACAGACTGCCTGTCAAGTCGGCTACCTTACAACACACTTAAAAAGGAGAAACTGAACTCTGCTAAATTCTTATTGCGCTTTTGAAGCCAGAGGTTCCAAATGTGGCTTGCCTGCATACGGCCATCACTGAAAAAGAATTGTGTTGTACTACATAGGCTGTGGCAGCTCATGGGTTGGCCATACACAGGATTGCCTGTATACCTATTGTTGTCTCCTCCTCAAAAAAGATGACTCTTTTTTTAATGCCTTCTTTGCAATTTTTCTTTTTTTTTTTTTCACTATACTGCAGTTTAGGAATCTATCTAAATGTTTTAAAAAATAAAGCACATAGATACCATCATGCAGTTTCTTAGCTTCTCTCTGTAATGCTATTCCAGAGGCATATGCTTCTATACATCCTTGGCTACCACACAGGCACTCTGGTCCATCCAAAGATACAACAATATGCCCAAGCTCAGCGGCACAGAAAGAACTGCCATGGATCAATTCATGTTGATGAATGATTCCACCTCCAATTCCTGCAAAGATACAAAACCAGCTATGAGTAAAAAAGACAAAATACAGTTTTAAAGGTCCCAGTTCTGTAGGACATGGAAATTTCTTGATGCTAATACAGACAAGATAAAATATGTGCATCCATGGTCTTCTATACTAAAGCCCGAAAATGACTGGTTGTTGAAGAACTCTTCTCTGTTCAACACACCTACTAAGCAAACTCCTAACTCCCTCCTATTCACATGTAACAAAACAGTAAGTAATGCTTGTCCTTTCTTCCAAACTTACGCTAAAGTCTAAGGACGGTACTGAGCTACTACGACAAATCTTTTAAGCTTGTGGGTCATGCTCCTAATGCACAAAACTAACCTTTCAAGTGTCCTTAAAATTTTGCGTTTCAGAGGAGATGTTTTAACACTGCAGTTTGACAGCTGTAGAATGACTGTAAACTCTGTGCTAAAGAGCCAGGGCATTTAAACCCATGGTCCCCTGCTACCCCTTGACAAACCCCAGGTGAGGATGTATCAGCAAGTTACTATTGCCACCATTCTAAAGGACTACATACTTTAAAAAAAAAAAGTTACACACACTTTCTTTTGAGATATCATATGTCTTATTCAGTTGCTTATCTAGCTGTTCTACATATACATCCTGATCTGACTTGAATTTCTGCAGATGAAAGAGAATTAATTGAGCCATAAAGCTGAATAAAGCAAAAATATTCCGGCTAATATTGGTCAGATTTTGCTTATTTTGAGCGAATGGCTTGCCTGCATAACTGTATCAGCAGAACTTTTTTTTAATCAGGAAGCTTATTCCATGCAAAAGGTTTCATTCACCTGAATAAATTAAAAACTACCCCAAAAGGAACAAATAGATATAGTGGCAAAAGGATTTTGGGTTTAAGAAGTTAATATATTAAGATTTTACACACACAATGGTGTTGTTTTTGCTCTTAAGATCAGGTGAGCCTCTGAGTGATGGTGTTGGTATTTTGACTTTGGGTTTTACTGAACTATAACATACCCACCTGTACCAGTGATGAGTGTTACAAAATTTTCTATTCCCTTTCCATGACCAAATTTCCTTTCTGCTAGAGCAGCACAGTTTCCATCATTGTCCACCCAGACTGGCAGGTGCAGAGCATCTGATATTGGAGTTCTGAGATCCACAGAGCTCCACTCCTGAATGAGTTTTGTGGAGTGAAGCACAATTCCTTCTCGGGGGTTCACCCGTCCACCTGTGGAAATACCTAAGTCCCAGAAATATAGGAGAGAAAAAGCAAAACTAAGTCTATGTAAAACTCTAAGTAAAAATAAGTTTTTGCATTGACAAGTATTTTTATTTCTAATATAGGCTTTGAAGCAAAGTTCTAAAATGAAAAACTCTGTATATTTCTGGCAGTTCCATTTCTGACAGGTAAAGAGAATTCAAAGAATTCCATTGCTCAAATCACAACACACCTAGTATTGTAGGACTACCTAGATGGGCAATGGTTTGCATTAGTCAACAGAGATTTAGTCTTCCTACTTCAGGCAAGATTGCAGGAAATTTTAATACCTGTGTTTCTTTTTAGTAATGTATGAAAGACAATACAATGGCAAACTGTAAAAAAAAGTGTTCAAACTCTAGAACAGTTCAGAGTTTTGTCTACTGAATGGAATCACAACTAATAATTGTTCCAATCAGCCATGCCAGTCTTCTCTAGCTGGAGAGGCTTTCAAAGCTGATGGACTCTGTCAGGACTTCTGAGAAGTAGGCTACCCTATTATGGAGCTACTTAGCTCTAGACACCAAAGGTTGGATGTTTTAGCCATTATTCTTGTGGTGGGATTGTAGGATTGTGGGATGCTTCTGTAGCTTATCTAAAGATGCTTAGAAAACCCTGAAAAAAAGAGTCCCAGGGTTAACACTGTAACAGAAAGCAGCCACAAATGCCACAAGACAAGCAGCCAAACTGAACATTAAATTTGTAACAGCCAAGAAAATCTCACTTTATAAAGAACACATCATCTGAGAATGTGTCATTAATAGACATTAATAGACTAGTAGAAATGTCATTCCGAGAAATACACTGAAAATCTGTGAAGGTCTCCCTAGAATTTTAAGAAAACAAGTATTTATTGCAACAAAACCTTATTTAATACTTAGTTGCTAACTCTGCAAGAGCTCATTAAAATGTGTACTTTTTCTGTCCTAAGTATGTAATTAATATAAACAAGTATGGAAATAGCAGAAGCTATCTCTTCATCCTCTTTTCTCTACTATCAGCTCGAGAAAGATAAGTTAAATACTGCTGCAGGCAACTCTTTGTTGCGGTCACAGAAGTGATTCTCAAGCAGACTGGTATATTGGTAGCAATCTAGTTCTGTATTATAGAGTGTAAGGTAGGTAATGTATTTTTGGTAAATTTACTGCCTAATAGCAGTAAGTAGATAGCTCTCACAAGTATCTCAGAGCAAGACTTGTACATAGAACTAGGTCTCCTTTGGCTTAAAATTTGTGATTGGTAAAAATAATAAAAAAAAAATCAGTAACAGCTGCTGGTGTTCTTTGGTCCTGATAGTCTTTACTTTTCCCTCATTTTCATAAAGCTGTTTCTAATATGAATTCTTTGAGTGAGAAAAACCACCACCACCAAAAAACACTGGAAAACATTTTTCATGACGTGGGTGGTGACACTGGAACAGGTTGCCCAGGGAAGCTGTGGATGCCCCATCTCTGGAAGTGTTCAAGGCCAGGCTGGATGGGACTGTGAGCAACCTGGTCTAGTGGGAGGTGTCTCAGCACATGGCAGGAGGGTTGGAAGTAGATGGTCTTGAAGGTCCCTTCCAACCCAAACCACTCCATGATTCTACTACAGTGTAAGTAAAATGGAAATGAATGAAAAGGTTGCCTTTGTCTCTGTTAGCTGCAAAACAACCTAACATTTCAGCCTTTTTATTCTGCCCTAGTGTAACTGAGGATTCTGCTGCACAGTTGATCCTGGACATAAAGAAAGGCTTACAGGCAACAAAGGAAATTGGACTCAGCTGTAGTTGTTTCAAGAGCTGTTTCAATATACACAAAGCATCTCGGTCACGATTCTGAGACTGCAGAGAATTTCAAAATCCACTTCTGCTATATACCACAGACTTTAGATATGTTTCATTTAGAGAACCTTTAGAATGTGTCATTCAAAACCACAACCATGAAGTTTGGAGACAACACAAACAGCACAAACAGCAATTTCTTCAGTAACATGGAAGCCTCTACTTTAAGTTTAATCGTGTTGGAGGTTAGGACTTAGGCACTGTTAAAACTTAGCTGATTGCCTTCCAGGCTGTTACAGACCAGGGCAACTTCAGTTTTTATATCTTCTCATTTTCATAGACACTTAAAAAAGTTTTTGTGTTAGGAATGTAATTTAAGAGTTTAAAATACACAGGTTCTGTTTCAGAGAGGTGTTTTCAATTAATCCATAGTGATTTCATTACATATTGAAATCCTCAGATGAAAAGACAAAAAAGTATTCTTTAACTTACCTACTCCCAAAATTCTGCAGTTCAGATTTACTGCCTCTGATGCAGCTTCTACGCACATCTTTAGAATTAAATCTAGTCTGTCTTCATAAGTTTTAGGGTTGAGCTGGGTATACTTCTTAACTATTTCACCCTAGAAAATAAAAACCATAAACATGCCCCATAGAAATGTACTTTACGATGAAATTTCTCTTCAATTTCAATACAGGTCAACTGAAAAATGGAGAATCACTTTTCTCTTTTTTAAAAAAATGTACATCTTAGATCTTGGTTGTACAAACTGTTCTGTGTAATAAGACTCGTGATGACTATGAGGGGGACAAGCTTGCAAGATTAGGCCTTAACATTCTGCTTCTGTAGGCCTTACATTCTGCTTCAACTTCCCGTCTGAAATAAAATACATATGGAACACATGGGTTGTGTAAGGAAATATTACAGGGGCTGCTGGAACTGTTGTTAGGAATAAACTGTGATACAGCAGTGCAGTTAAACTCAATATTGAAGTGTTAAAAAGAATAAGAGAATAAGAATTGCTAAAAAGGACAGAAAATCCACAGCACTTTAAGAATGTTTGCAATTTGACTAGATGGAATTTTGTATGGTGTCACAGACACTGCTATTTCACCAACCGGAGGAGAGTCAGCCAGAGAGAAATGCTTGAAATTTCAGTGCACATCTTACTATCCTTTCAGAAATAACCTTTCTTCTAAGCAGTTATGATTGTGAGTCACATGAAATATTTCTGGAGTACCATCTACTGTGACGTCTGATATATGTGGAAGGGAAGACCCAGAGGAAGATTATTTTTAAAGCCTACCAGTCATGCAGTGGTAATGAAAGAATTCATTATGCACATGTGAATCTGTGGGTACTAAGGAACTAACTTTACTGTAATGTTAATATTGCAGGACTAGGCCAGGAAAATGCAGAAGATGATATTTTGTTTAGCAATGTTGTTCTCTCTACTATATCCTAAGTACTTTACAATAAACCTAATTGAACATCAGTGTATTAATACAAATAAGGACAAAGGACTAACAAAGTCAGTCTGTATGCAACACAGCTCTCTTGTTGACAAAATAATGTAGAAAATTCCAGGACATTGATGTTTTTGAGTGTTAGATCCCACCAGATCATCATTACATCAGCAATAGGGTTTGTTTTTTTTTTTTTTTTATGATGTTTAGTCTTCTCTTTACTTCTGGTTTGGAAGGGAATTAGAGGAAGTTATTTCTGAAGACAAGGCTGCAGCAAATCTCAGAAGACACAGTGGCTTTTAAAAGATGCATTCCTGAGCTCTTGAAAACTCAGTTATTTTCTTCATGAAAACCTCACCTTCAATTCTGCCATTGGCTGTTAAATGCTTACATCTGTTGTGTAAAGTTTGTTATGAAACTTTGATCTTTTTGCTCTAATTTGCTAACATTTCAACTTTCATAAATGCCACCTCAAACTAGACTCTGAAAAATAGACAGGATTTGTTTTCAATTCAGTTACTTTCATGCCTGTGATGGCAGAAATGTGCTGTTAGTCTTCCTGCTAAAAAATTGTATTTTCAAAAGTTTTCTTCAAGACCCTATCTGTCAGACATATCCTTTTAAGTGAATGCAAAAATTCTGGACCATATCAGGTCAATTTACATAGCCCCTCATGTTTCTGCAGGCAACATATTTTGTCTTTCTCAGTAACTATGTCTAACCGATCTAGTTATCTGGAAGTACACAGTGTAACTGTAGGAGTAATAGTCCAGCACTGTTGAGAATAACAGCCAAAAACTTCAACATGAATTTTAATCAATTCCTTACAGTACTGCAGAAGTTCTGGATTTTTATGGTGTATTTTTTTTCCCAAAGCAGGAAAACGGGTGTTTAAGTGAGTTGAAATTCTTCAGCCCTAACTGTCCTTTCATTTATCAACCTAGGTAAGAATTATTTCAAGAATTTTTACACCATAGCCAAATAATATTTATAGCATTATTGCCATAAGCTCAAAGCTCACAACTTCAAGTAGAATTTCTGTGCTTTTTTCTTTGATCTGGAAAATCAGCTGATGGTCATGGGTGTATTTACTTGTATCTGTATTTACTACAGGATGCCTTTGCAAATGTTCTGGCACCAGACTGATATTCATGCCATTCTGGTAGCCTCACTTGCTGTTTTCTAGGACTTCAGCTTTTGTTACCTTTCGCCAGGTATGAACTTTCACCTTTCTACATTAGTTGGCAAGCACTTGTGATACGTTGTCTGTAAGAGGCATAACCATGCATGCAATGCATACTAGTGCTATGGCACAGACAAAGTAAAGCTTCCTACTGTGTCATTCATTACCAGAACAACGCGTAGATGAAGTTCTGAGCATGGAGACAATTAAGTCAATATACCAGCCCTAAACATGAGCATCTCTCCATACAGATTTTAAAGGTTGTAATTTCAAGGCTATTTCAAATGGGTTATTTCTACAGGAAGAGAGGCACTTCAGACTCAAAACTCATTTGGTCTTTAAAGTCTCTAGGAATTCTAGCATATATACGAAATTCTGCTTATTCTGACGATGGTATTCAACCATCAAGCATCTCTTTTCAGACATCAAAGAATACAGTCAACAGAAGCAAAAACAAAAATAAAAACAAAACAAAACAAACAAACAAACAAAAACCAAAAAGCTGACAGAAATTTCAGAAGATCATTTTGTGATTCTAATCCACCCTCCTTTTCCAATGTGAGATCAACACACTATAATTAAGCTGTTTTTGAGAGTTTTCTTAACTGGTTCATGCTATTTTGGTGCTGAGTAGTTCCAGATTATCTATTCCAGCTCTCTCTTGCATTGACAGCTAAGCTGGATAATAAAAAAAAACCTTTATCATAAGTTTCCCTTCCATAGTTTTAATCCTTTACTACTCGTTCGTGCACAAGTGAAACTGATCTTTCTCCTCTTGGAAGAGGCTTCTACAAATATGAAGGCTTTCTTCCAGTCAGCTTTCTCTTTTCGGGACTAAAAAATTCTACTGTCTTCAACTTTTCCCTGTTTTCCAGGCCTGTAATTATAATTGCAATTTTTCTCCTGATTCTTTCCAAGTGGTCTACACTTCTGTGGTGTGATGCCTTACACCAAGCACTGTTCCAGCTGAGGTCTGATACTGCCTTAATGACTATGCTTCTGTGTAGGAAGATAGTAAGAACTTTTGATTACTACTTTTTCTTCTCCTGGTAAAGAGATGCAAACTGTGTATCTTGAACCCACCCACCATGAATCCCTCCCTTCCACGCCCCAAGTAAATTGCTTTTCTAGATGCTTGTTCTTGCTCAGAATGATTCTGTGCATCCTTTACATGGCTGTGTAAGGTAACGGGGAAGGAACAAGACTGGGTATGGAACCTTTCCCTTCTCTGTTTGATAAATAAAAAGCTGCATGGTGAACAAAGGCACCTTCCATTGGGAATTAACACATCAGAAAGTCATCCTGTACTTCTAGGGCCATATGACTTCCCACAGAAAGGAAGTAGCTAGGATCATGCGCTAGCAACTGGGCTTTGCTGGTTTAACAGCAGCTTTAGAAAAGCAAACCAGCAGCGAGTTGCATCAAGGCTGGATGAGAGGTCCACCCAGCGGGGGAAAATCTACTTTACCCCTCAAAAGGAAAAGCCAGTAGGACTGCTTCTTTCTGGAGGTCTTTTGCATCATATGCATATCCCCACTGTAAGAGCAGAACCACAAAGCCCAGTGGAGTTTGCAAATAGCTAAAAGAACAGAGAATTTACCTTCATACTGACAATTGCTACTCGGAGATTTGTTCCACCTAGATCCACAGACAGAGCACTTTGCGTCTCTAGAATATGGTCTATATCTTGAGAGATATTATCTTTGACAGGAGGAAAACAGAATTTCTTTTGCAATGGCTCTTTGAGGTCAATAGATTTGAGGAACTTCAAAATCCTTGGAACAGCATTACCATCTCCATATATTTTTGAGCTATAATATGAAAAAAAAGAGATCAATTTGAATTGAAATAACACTGCAATCTCTAAAGTTTTTTACATGACAGGAGGCTGTTAATACTGTATCATTACAAAATTATGATATGACTATTATGACAATGCTGCACCTCAGACTACTCAAGTGTGTCTTGGGATATGGTAGCTAGAGTACAGTAGTTTGAAGATCACACACAACAGATTGTGCAACTTTGGCATTGGATCCATTTAGGAATATGGAACACGGAATGTGGAAAACTGGAAAGTTAATGATGCAAAAAAAATTAAATGAAAAATTGTTTAATAAAAGGACAGACATAATAAAGATCTAAAATTATGGAAATTAAGAATTACATTTCTGTATATGCTACATGCCCAGACAAGACGTACCTAGAAAGATGACAACTAGGTAATAATAAATGGTATATTCACGTCAGTTTGCTACAGAGAAGTCTCATTTTAGAATATTACCATACATAGTATCAGACATCTGGTATTCCAGAATTTAGTTTTATTACTTTACTGAGGTTCTTAAAAAATATACTCTTGATTCTTATCCTTTATTAAACATATGTAATCTCCTCAAGTTTATAAGAATTCAGTTATTTTAGAACTGAGGGTCAGTACTGTATGGCTGAAGAGTAATGAATTCATCCAGCAGTTCCCCTGGGAGCTTGCACTCAGGGCTCTCTATGTATCATGCCTGAAGTCAATCGAGCTGTGAAGTGTGTCCTTCAGGCAGGAGTCAAAGGTAGACAGAAAGGATGTTCTCCCTCATGCTGCTACTATGGAACAAGCTCTCTTTACCACGCTAGTCTCGACTTTCTGTTGAATGTTAAATTACTGGTTGTATTAAAATATTCCTAGTAACATTTTGCTCTCCAGACACCAATCTGCAAACACTGTACTATGATTCTGAATATGCCATGTAAAATGAAAAATAATTTGTGACCTCAAATTAGTGCACTAAAAACACTGTGATCAAATACAGTGAACCACCTCAGAACTAAATACCTTTTTCTATACTGCTTTAACATCCTCCCCAGTGACGGAAGACAGATGTGCTTACCATGGATACTGTTTACCAAACTGGAGCTGTAGAGCATGCAGAATCTTATCCTGCGTGTCAGCATCACGAACATGAAGAACATTTTCACCTAGATGGCAAAAGTTGAAATAATAGGACAGGTCAGCTACTTGAAAGATTTTAGAGGATAAGAACTGCTTTTGAGTAAATAATTATTTTTGCTTCCTCTGAGCAGGAAAGACTCCAGCCAAATTAACACTGCTCTTTACATTTTCTGTGTCTGCCCTTGCTCCCAATGAAGCAATGGTGACTCCTAGAGTACACTGTCATGCCTTGCAGAACTCTAGAGAGTAGAGTACTACTTTTCTCCACTATTAAATTAAAAGAGCACTGATGAAAAAAGGGGAGCAAATGGCTATTTGTGTCATATCTGCATGACTGAAATACCACAATACAGTTAATTCCTGAAGTGTTGATGAATTCCTATTTTTAAAGTGAAAGTTGTATATGAGAGAAACACTGAACTAGCTATAAAGGAAAACAATTAGTTGCCTATTCTGCTAAATGGAATACACTGCAAATGGAGATATATTTTAACTTGTCTACAGATAAAAGCCTCGTTATCTTAAGCAAAATACACAAACACCCCTAACATGATACAGGAATAGCAAGCAAAGCTCTAAAATAGGTCAAAAATTATGTTGTACTGATACTGCAGGATGGTCTCTGTAAAGTATTTGTTTTACTTTATCCTGTAGAACAAACAAACAAACAAACAAAAAAAAACCAGAAATACAAAGAAGTTAAAGCAGTTATGCAAATATGTACCTGTTTCTCTTCCTGTCTGACGTGTCCCCAAGTTGATGACGGGTGTACCAAATGCTCCCACCTCTCTGACACCACAACTGCTGTTACCAATCATACAACCAGCATGTGCGACTAGCTGAATGAACTGGTCAAATGGAACATGCTTCACTGCCCGAAAATTGGGATGATGTTCAATGCCCTTCTTCCTCATCACACGAACCATCTCTTTGCTTCCTACAGAAAAACAAATGGTATAAATAAATGATTCAAGTTCTATTGCTATGCTGATAGCCTCAACATGAAAAGAGCTAATAGAAGTCAATTAATTGTCACCCCTGACCTGTTTTAGTTCCTTTACAGGCATGTAAGCCTAAGTTTGATCCCCAAATCCATTGCAAAAAAAATCTTTCTGTCATGTTTTAGTTAGTGCAGGAGACATTAAATGTTGCTTCACGTGTCACATGGTTTCCCTTCATCTTTCCCCCTACACTGAAAAGCTAGAATGTCCTCCAGCCATGTGGATATGGATTTGCAGTGGATGAAAGCCTAATGATGAAATCATCCAGCTATTTCCATCTGGCTGGAGGTTCTGGGATAAAAATACTCTGTAGGAACCAATGTATGCTTTATATACAATCTGTTATCTGTCCTTCTGTCATGCAGGCATTTTACTCACCGGCGTCCACATTGGGGAATAGAACAAGCGTTCTCTTGTTGAAGGAGATCAGTGCATCTAGTGTCAGCTCAAACATCTTTATGGAATGTTTAATATCAGTGGTTACAGGATGTTGCAGAGCAACTATATAGTCTCTGGGTTTGACATCTTCACCTGTTCAAATGGAAAAAGAATAAAATCTTTTTTTTTTTTTTAATTGGCAAAGAATAGTAAGAAGGGAGGACACAGTTCTGAAACTACTGACGTGAAAGCCTCAACAGTCAAGGCACCGAATGGGATATCACATAAATTTCAATGCTACAGTAAAACTCACAGGGTTAACAAGAGGATCTAGCTTGTTATTTGCCTCTCCAAGTAAGACTCATAACTTTTATCTTTCTCTAAAGCCCAATACACTGTTACCTTGTAGGCCTAGATCTAAAGCTTTGCAAAAGACTACTCCAGAGTTGAGAGCCTGTTCTGACATCATTGTAAATCTGGAATAACATAAAAGCCCTGAAGCAGCTCTTAATTTTCATTGACGGTTTTGAGAAAAGAATCTACCTGCAGGGAACAGCAGATGGATAGGTATGATCATTCTTACTGCACTATGCACTTCTCATTATCACTCATTACTCAGGTTTTCTGTCAGTTCTCCATCCTCAGGCAGACTTTACTCCCATTGCTTTAAAAAAGTGAAAGCCATACTCGCTTTAGTGTATTTGTTAAACAGCTTATCTGCTAAATATTCATCTACTGATCTAATAAGATTCCACCATCTAAGTAAACAGGTAATTGTGCCATACAGGAGATTGCTTTATCAAACATAAAAAGCAAACACAAAACTCCACTATTTACAGGAATTACTTTTAAGCAAGTCAATACAAAACACCAAAAGTCTTTGGCACATATGGCCCTGTTACAGTAAATTCCTCAAAAGAATGTTCAGAATACAAATTCCCTTTGATCTTTTTTCTTTAATTAGTCCTAAGTAGCTCTGATTCTATTTTGATATAACCTTTACACCATAATAATTGCTCATATAGGAAAAAGTCTATTTTTAAATTGTTCAGATCAAAGAAATTACCAATTTAAGGAGGTTTTTTTTTTGACTTTGCAAAAGGACCAGATATGTTTGCTAAACAGATTCGTAGCTTTCCTTATACACATGGCAGAACACAGAATAAAAGAAAATGCAGAAAGAAAGCAATATTAGATACTGGTAGCAAATATACTCTGTTTTTTTGTTGTTGTTGTTGTTTCTTTCTTTCTCTCTCTTTTTTTTTTTTTTTAGGAGAAACAGGTTCATAATCATCTCCAATTAAATAAACTAAAACCTACTAGCAAGAAGCCTGTCTTTGTTTGTTTTCTATACTTTTCTCAGCACCACTGGTCAACAGATCCCCAAGGCTCCACAGACCACAAACTAATAACCTAGTTAATAAGTTTGTCTCAAGTCACATGAAAAACATAAAGAAGTGGACTGCTTACCTAGCCACATGCGTATAATACTCATGTAGTCTTTATTTTTGGCAGAGAGAAGCTTGTCATATGAGGGACAGCCTGCTAAAAGGATGCGATCGTGGTCTTCACACATGGCTATCAAATGCTGCTCTGCACTCCTTGTGCAGCACACGTGGTAATGGGCCAGTTTGGTTATAGCGTGTCTAATAGAGTCGTCAATGGTCCCACTGACTTCCCCGCCTTCAATGTGAAGAATGCGAATATTCATCAGGGCTGCAGATGTGGCTAGTGCCAAAGCATCAAATCTGTCACCATGAACTATCATTATGTCAGGTTTCAGGCGGTTCAGGACATCTGGTAACTTCACTAATGCGAGGCCCACTGACTCCACCATGGCTGCCTCATCCTCCCCTCTCACAATAGTGTGCAATCTTGTATGAATATCAAAGTCATCTTGTTCAATCATGCGATAGGTATTACTGAAGACAAGAGAGAAAGGGTTAGAGGAAATACAACTTAGTTTTACAGCAACACAGCTTGACAAATAATTACATAATAGAAAACTAGAATAGTACTATATTTGAACAAAGACCTGCTTATCCTTCACCAAGGAAACTAATTTTTAAGAGTTTAACAAAACATTCTAATCCATATGAAGATCTTCCCTCATAGTATTCCAAGTCCATTATGTTTTTCTAGACAACTTTAATGAGCAGTCTTGCTGAACGTGTTCTAGAAACCCCCAGAAATCGAACTCTTTGTTCAAGTCTTTGCAGAGTATTTTGGAAAATAGATATGGCACATCTTCTTTTCAGAAAAGCTATGCTAATTCTTCACCGATATATGGACTTTGCTGGACAAATGTATAAATATAACAGATACAATGCAAAGCCAAGGACTGTATGTTCAAGTAAAACACTTTGCTGCTATCATCTCAGAGATTTAAAAAAACAGATGTTTTTCCATTTGATACATTTCCATTTGATATGTTCACTTAGTCAGAAAATTACACTTTTAAACTGTTTTACATCAGATTTAATTCTCATTGAATCCACTCTGATACTTGCAATCCACAAGTGACTATCTCATGATCTGCAAGCTGAGCAAAGATAAAGAAGACTATAAAGTGCTCTGGCTCAGGTAAAGAAGCAATCTCCATTCTGTGTAAACCCAGAAGACTGTATCTATCAACTCTTCAATTCTGCTTACTGCTGTAACACACAGACTGTATTCCCACAAGTAACTTGACAGGTATTTTTTTAAAGAGGCAAATGTTTTTTATGTGACTGAGCCACTGAAGTGGCCCAGTTATTTATAAAGAGCATATACTGCATTACATCTCTAACTCCAGTTACAATTATCCTTCATCAGACCTGCCTTTTTCTTTATCACGTGCATCTGTATTCTAATTTTATTTTCTTTCTTCTTCTATATTCTTTGTCTCAAAATCTATGGAAGAATTAACAGTTGAGAGGTTGGGGGGAAATCAAAGCTTGGTGTTTTGTTTCTTCTACTGTCCTCTAACGTTTGCAGTTAGAAGTATTTCACAGGATTGCTACCATTTAAATTCTGCTACTGTTGATTACCCTACTCAAATCACTAGAATTCATAGGGTTTGAGGACCCATTGATTCTCAAGGAACCTTTGATTAAGGAGTGTGGGACTGGGTCCCCCAAAAAAGCAAGAATTTCCAGGGTTTAAGACTATTTACCATGAAGCAACCAGCCACAACTACAGAATTCAGATCAAAATCTCTATTGCTTTGTGCGTTACAAATAATTCACATCAGAGAGACAGGTGTTAAACACCTTGGAATTGGAGTAGTATTTCCCACTTCTTTGCACAAATCCTGCAGAGAAGGAAGGGTTCAGGACAATATAAAATGCTCTTCAGCTAGTGAAATGGGATTGGGTTATTTCTCCAGTCAGACAGGATGCTAACCTAGCAAGAGTTTTTTCTAATTTTTTTTTAATCAGGTTAGTTTTATGGTGTTGAACACACCTTGCCATGTTATTGGATGAAAACAATGGCCAGTGCAAAGCAAGGAACAGAGCACAAAACTGAGAATGGGCAGCAGTTGAACTTCTTTTCTCAGTAGTTTGAGGTAATATAACTTCCCATGATCTCACAGAAAATCACACCTTAACTTACAAAGTTCCAAAATTCCTAGTTGGGAAGTCCAAAAAATGTCTTTACTTAAAGATATGCATAGCATTTCTAAAAGTTCAACAATGCTGGTATGCTGAGACCCTTATGCTAACATCTTACTTTGACTTGCAAAGTAAGTGTTTTCCTATCGATTTCACTTACTGAGCTCAATCTGACAAATGCAGCCAGAGCAACAACAAACGAAAACAAACCCAGCAAGAATATCCATCCTCTTCCTTCTGCCTTTTTCCTTTCCCTCATCAAACGGGATACTCACCTAGGATATAGAAAGTCCTTCCAGAGGAAGGGATCTGGAACAAGACATTCCATCTTCCCAGGTGGGTGATCTGACTGCTTACATACAGGGTGTTATGAAGGGGACCGTAATCTCTCTTGCCAAACCATACCTAATATACCTATTAGTTATTCATTTTGTCAGAAAGAGACTACCTTTCCCTTTCTTCCCCTGCAATCCTGGACATGTGAACTAACAGTATTCCCCAGGGATACCAAATATATAAGGACTTTATCCAGTAAATATGCAGACAGGAAGAGCTTCAGCTTAGAATGACTGCAGGTTATCTTTTTGCTGTGAAAATTCAAAACTGTAACACATTTTCATTTGATAATCATCAGATTTTGAGGGAAATCTGAATGAACTGAGTTTCTCACTTCATAAGAAATTCTGTGATTTGGCTGAAAACCTCAGTTACAGCATTTTACGCAAAACTTCCTAAAATTCCAAGATTGAGTCGAAAAAAAATGCGATCTTAGAAGGAGCTGGAAAATGAAATAAAAAGTATCTGAAATGTCTGAAAAATGACATTTAAAATTTTGTTATGTGCATTCATGATGACGAGTATTTTGTGACCTAGCATTTATGATTTTTTTGCCAACTTAGCAGAAACAGACTGGGAGAGGTACAAAAATCCACCTTACCCATAATCATCAATCAGGTGGGAACCAAGCACCACAACATCAAGCTCGAAGAACTGTGGTTCTGCCTTAATACCAAACATAATGGGAGCTAATTTTGAATAATCAGCACGGTTGCAAGTAGCAACACAAACACGAAGTTTGTGGTTGTTTCCATTCTTCTCCATGACTTCTTTTTGTTTCTGTTTTGAAAGATTCTTGAAATATAGTTCCTGAAAAAAAAAAGGAAAAAAAAAATAACATTAATAATAATCTTTATAGCAAATAAATGGCACACTTCATGAACAGCATACATAACTGCAGCCCAGAACTGTGGACACATACTCACCCATTGATAACAGACAACTGATAACTTACAGTACCTATCATTATAAGATTTTAGAAGAAAAGTACAGCATTTGTTTTTTTTTAAAATCTAAATGTTACAATTTTAATACCTTTTTTCTATAAATAATTCACATTCTATATAAACAATATTTAAATATTACTAAGTTTAACTGTAATTAACCTCTGGAATTCTGGAAGAAGGGGCAGGCAATGCAGGAAGGCTACAGAGCTGTTGTCAAGTTGTGCAAGTAGAAAATTAGAGGTGCCAAAGCCCAACTGGAACTCAATTTGGTAGTGCAGTAAAAGACAATAAAAAATACTTTTACAAATAGATCAACTGCAAAAGGAAGATTAATCTTACTGGATGTGAGGAGAAACATAATGATGAAAATGAGGATAAGGTTGATGTACTTAATGCCTTTTTTGCCTCAGTCTTTATTAGCAACTGTTCCCAGGGTACCCAGCCCCTGGCGCTGGAAGACAGTGACAGGGAGTGAGACAAAGAGCCTATAATACAATGGTAAACTGTAGGTGACCTACTACATCATTTGAACATTCATAAGACTATGGGCCAGATAGGATGCATCCAAGGGTACTGAAGGAGCTGGTGGAAGCGCTTGCCAAGCCACTGTAGGTAATTTACCAGTGGTTCTGGCTAACTGGGGAGGTCCCAGTTGACTGGAGGCTGGTGAATGTGACTCCAATCTACAAGAAGGGCTGGAAGGAGGATCTGGGGAGTTACAGGCCTGTCAGTCTGACCTCAGTACTGGGGAAGGTTATGGAGAAGATCATCTCGAATGCCATCTCATGGCACACACAGAACAATCAAGCGATCGGATGCAGCCTGCATGGGTTTATGAAAGGCAGGTGCCGCCTGACTAACCTGATCTCCTTCTATGACAAGGGCACCTGCTCAGTAGATCAGGAAGGCTGTGGATGTCATCTAACTGGATTTTAGTAAAGTGTTTGACATTGTTTCCCGCAGAATTCTCCTGGAGAAACCGGCTGCTTGTGGCTTGAGCAGGTGTGTCGTTCACTGCGTGAAGAACTGGCTGGATGGCTGGGATCAAAGAGTCACAGTGAATAGAGTTAAATCCAGTTGGTGGCGGTCACCGGTGGCGCTCCCCAGGGCTCAGTCTTGGGGCCAGTTTTGTTTAACGTTTTTATCAAGGATCTGGATGAGGGGATCGAGGGAACCATTTGTGCACGATATTGTGGACAATACCAAGTTGGGTGGGACTGTCAATCTGCTTGAGGGTAGGTAGGTTTTGCAGAGGGATCTGGATAGGATGGATCGATGGGCTAAGTCCAATTGCATGACATTCAAAAATTGCTAGGGTTATTGTAAATGGGGTTATGTCAGGCTGGCAGCCAGGCACTAGTGGGGTTCCCCAGGGCTCCATTTTACGGACAGTTATCTTCAGTGTTTTCATAAATGACTGGGATGCAGGACTTGAAGGTATAGCAAGTAAGTTTGCAGACAACACTAAATTGGAAGGAGCTGTTAACTCCCTTAAGGGTAGAGAAGCCTTGCAGAGAGATCTTGACAAATCAAAGGGCTGGACAATCACCAACTGCATCAAATTTAACAAGAGCAAGTGCCAGATTCTGCACCTGGGAAGGGGCAACTCTAGCTATATGTACAGACTGGGGTAGAGAGGCTGGAGAGCAGCTCTGTGGAAAGGGATCTGGGGGTTTTGGTCAACAGAAAATTGAACATGAGCCAGCAGCGTGCCCTGGGATCCAAAAGGGCCACCCGTATCCTAGAGTGCATCAAGCACAGCATTGCTACCTGGTCGAGGGAAGGGATTGTCCCACTCTGCTCTGTGCTGGTGCGGCCTCACCTCGAGTACTGTGTGCAGTTACAGCAGCACACCTACTGGAGTTCAAGAAGCATTTCGACAACTCTCTCAGACATATGGCTTGATTTTTGGGTGATCCTGTGGTTATCCTTGTGGGTGCCTTCCAACTCAGGATATTCTATGACTCTATGAGCACTAAGTGCTGGGTCCTGCACTTGGGTCATAACAACCCCATGCAGCAGTAGAGGCTTGGGGATGAGTGGCTGGGAAGTTGCCCAGCAGAAAAGGACCTGGGGGTGCTGGTTGACAGCCGGCTGAACATGAGCCAGCAGCGTGCCCAGGTGGCCAAGAAGGCCAATGGCATCCTGGCCTGCATCAGAAATAGCGTGGCCAGCAGGACTGGGGAAGTGAGTGTCCCCCTGTATGTAGCACTCGTGAGACTGCACCTTGAGTACTATGTTTGGTTTTGGGCCCCTCATTACTAGACAGATATTGAGTTGTGGAGAAGCATATGGAGAAGAGCAATGAAGTTGGTGAAGGGAATAGAAAACAAGACCTATGAGGAGTGACTGAGGGAACTGGGGCTGGTTAGTCTGGAGAAGAGGAGGCTGAGGGGAGACCTCATCACTCTCTACAACTAAATGAAAGGAGGCTGCAGTGAGGAGGATGTTGTCTCTTTTGTCAGATGGCAAGTGATAGGATGCAACGAAGCAGCCTTGAGTTACACCAGGGGAGGTNTCATTACTAGACAGATATTGAGTTGTGGAGAAGCATATGGAGAAGAGCAATGAAGTTGGTGAAGGGAATAGAAAACAAGACCTATGAGGAGTGACTGAGGGAACTGGGGCTGGTTAGTCTGGAGAAGAGGAGGCTGAGGGGAGACCTCATCACTCTCTACAACTAAATGAAAGGAGGCTGCAGTGAGGAGGATGTTGTCTCTTTTGTCAGATGGCAAGTGATAGGATGCAACGAAGCAGCCTTGAGTTACACCAGGGGAGGTGTAGAATAGATATTAGGAAGAATTTCTTCACGTAGAGTGTGCTTGAGCATTGCAACGGGCTGCCCAATGAAGTGGTGGAGTCCCCATTCCTGGAGGTATTTAAGGGACATGTGGATGAAGCACTAAGGGACATGGCTTAGTGATGGGACTCCATAGGTCGGGTTGATGGTTGGACTTGGTGATCTTGAAGGTCTTTTCCAACCTAGGTGATTCTATGATTCTAAACAGTAGAATGGCTTGCTCTGTTCAAATGGAAACTTTATGTAAGAAAATAATTGGTGCCTTAGTAAACCAAAGAAAAAAAATCTCCTATTCCAAAACCACAGAAAGGAACAAACTACTAAGAGATACATCCACTGACAGACTTAACAAAAAATGAAAGTTTTTGCTCAAGTCAGTTTATGTATCTGTTAAACCCACTTTGGTGAAGTAAAGTGAGTTAAATATTGACTCATAACCCCTTCCACGGTATTTTGCAGGCTAAAGTACATCAAGATATTAAATACAACAGTATTATTTAATACAGTAAGACGACTTTTGGAAATAATAAGGACTACAATAATCATAGGTGATCTGGAGTCTTTTTTTTTTTTCCTTTTTTCTTTCTAGAAAAAAGGGTTCCTGACAATTAAATCCCTCAGGAACTGAATATTTTTACAAGTAACATCAGCAGTTACTGTAACAAGACATTTCCTCTAATTGACTTTTCCAGCTTGTCAAGTAGCTGATTAAACTATGTAATGATGTTTAATGTTTACTTGCCCCATGTTAATCATTTTACCCTGCTGTTTTCACTCCTCCCCCCCCCTCTATGTAGCAACTGGGAAAAAAAAATAGAGGGAAAAAAAGAGAAAAATAAATATGTCTTAAAAAAGCATACAAGAACTAAAATTACACTGCCATCTCCCTTCCTCTTCTCAACAGAAACCACCACCAAATTGGTAGCAGAGAATATCAGATCAGATATTTAAAAGTTTTTTGTAGTTCTTCTGAAAATAACTGGATTTTAAATAAGTACCATCCTTTGGGTATGAAATCTAACGCTATGTCAGATTTTTACTTGCATTTTAGTGGCAAGTAAACTGAAGTTGACTTTTTCCAGCTTAACACACATGGATCACTCATCTCTGACTCCGATACAGCAGTATCAATCTCTCTTCTCATTTTGATAGCTAGGGAAGCTCTTTTAAGCAGCTGCTATGCAAGCATGACAACAACATTGACTGTCCAATTTCACGCTGCTTTACACTTTTTTTTTTCTTTAACACTGCAATAAAAGTTTGATGTGGGGAAAGCACAGAATTACTCCTGCAAGCTCTTAGCTGTGATGGAAGGCTCAAATTTTGTTCTTTTGGGGAAGATTCAAGGTTAGATGACAGTCTGGAGTAGCATGCTGTGCACTACACAAATAATGCAAAAGAAAAAGGGGTTCAGCTTTCTTATATTCTGGCATCAAAATAATTCTCCCTTATTTGCTTTTCTGCTACTGACAGTATTTCATATATACTCCTCCATGTCCATCTTATAAACGAGAGAAGAAAAGCTTACATTTTTCAGTAAATTTTTAAAAGGAGGTCTACTAGGCTATTATGGCATCTCACTCTCTTGCTATTTATAAAAATTCAGCAACTTTTCAAAGATCTCCCTATTTTTGATGCATATTAGGTTTTATCACACATAATGAAAAAATATTTTGCATAATAGTCATGTTAGGACTATCAGAAATCTATCCTGAGCGGTCAATGGTAAAACACTTTTCTAGTCTCCACTTGCAATCCATTAGGGCTCTGCAAAACTACAACTGGTACGGTGTTTGTTTTTTTCCCTTGCATAACTTCAACAACCATGACTTCTGAGTAGTTTACCTTTCCAAATGAAACTAAAGCGGCAAAAAGCAGTGACGGCTGCCATGACTCAGCTCCTCAAAAATGGCATTTCTCATTCACCCCAGCAAAGCAGCAATGCCAACCAACTTCAGTGGAATAGATACAACCTGGAATTTCAGCAACTAATTATTATGACAAATTAAGCTGAGTTCTACGGATTCAGCCACAAAGCCACAGATATTATTTGTTTTACAATAAGCCCTTGCTCATTGTATTTTCATTAGAACCTTGCTTCAAAAGTAGTATGTTAATTAACTACCGGTTTACACTTTCAAAGGGTCAAATGATAATCCTTCAGACAAATTATTTCCCCACAGTGAAAACTTCTGCAGTTATGTGTGTATATGACAACTGTTTTAATTTAATCTTGTCTTTCTTTTTGTCCAACAGGCTTGAAATATTTTAGGCGTATATAAGCAATTCAGTACCTCCTGTAGAAAATGTACAGAAAGAGTACTTGCAGAGTTCCAGACGCCATATAAAATTAGGTCAGAAAGCACGTTACCCTGCATCACTGAGTGAAACCTTAAACCACATTAGCTAGACAGATCTAGCAGCAGCACCACTGCTTTCTCATTTCTAAACCAATCTCTTTTTGGAGATGCTTCTGAGCAGGACACCCTGTCTTTGCATGTGTAAAAACAGCTACTAATTCAAATGAAATCACATTGAAGATGTGAAGGCAACTTCTGACATCCCTATAAGCTTGCCTTTGAACCTGCATGAATAACATTCCTATAATTAGAAGCAAACCTCCCACAAGACTTCTCAAGTCATCCACTGCTGCATACATATTCCATACAGTACAAACTGAGAACCCAAAGTAAACGGGCACAGAATAAAGACATGACAAAGCGAGCCTACCCGAGTATTGCAAGTTACCCGTCTCATCCAGAACTACCACTTCCCTCTGGCAACGCAGCTATCTTCTCATTTACGCAAGGCAGGCTTTAAAGAAGCAGAATAGTTTTCTGTCCTCCCTGATCTTCAGGCAGCATCTAAAACTCCAGAACCATTCCATCCACAACCGTAAAGTACCATCTCCTAAAAGATTAAGTCTCCCCATCGTCCAAAAAGAATCTCATGGTTCACCGTAACCACAGACTGAATCACTAGAGCTCAGATCTTCATGGCCCCACATTTAGTTGCAGCTGCAGTAACAGTCTCTTGAAACAACTTCCCAGCTGGACACGGAGATGCAGCAAAGGCACATGAACTGACTGGAACCAAAAGCAGTTCATGCTATTTGTGCATTTCAACTTCAGTTTACATTAAGTTTCAGGAAGCCCCAAAGCAGAATTATTTTTAGTACCGTGCTAAACCGCTGCGACACAGTCATTTTAAAAAGTCCTAAGTAAACCACACACAGGCCTTGGTGCAGACGCGGCTTCTGTACTGCTGTCATTTACTTTCCTGAAGAACCGAAACATTTACCCTAGCAAAACGACCAGCTGTGAGCTGGTGCACATGTTAACTCCGCGGGGAAATTTACCGCTAACTAAACCAGTTTGTTGTTTTGGGTTGAGCAGGGCTGTATTCCTACATCACAGTTTTAAAACAGAATTACACCTCAACTCCAGCCTACTGTAGGCATGAAAACAATTCTCGGTAGCATCCACCGCTGACGCACAATCACACGGTGCCTTCGGCCAGTAACAGCGTACCCCTCCAGCAGACCTGTACCGTCCCAGCTACACGCTTCCCAGCCTGCTGCCGCCGCAGCCTGGCTATCAGCAGCACCGCGTGCTGACAGACACCTCTCAGCACAATCGAGCACCGGCTGCCCGCAGTTACGGGGCGTTTGGCGACACGCTGCCGGACCCACAGAGCCGGCGCTAGCCCGGCACCTTCCCGCCGCGCGGCCCGGCGCTCCCACCCGCCCGGGACCGCCACCTCCAGCGGGGGCAGGCGCCGCCGCCC
>VXAA01000664.1:0-42045 GCA_013399115.1 Anseranas semipalmata
TCGAGTAAGGCCTCACCTCGGGTAATAAGCAAGTCAATACTCTGAAGTTTGAAAAAAGAGGACTTGACTAAAAGCATCTAAGTAATGTCATGGTAGTGACTTGTTCTCGTCTAGTGCAGCAATTTTAACCTTTGAACTGCTTGTCCTAGGAACCTGGTTATGAGATTTGTTGTATTAATTATTGTGCATTTGGTTTTGGTAGACTTCTGGGACAGGCTAGCTAATACAGTATGCAGTCAGTATACTTGGAAGTTTGGGTTTGTTTGTTGTTGTAGTTTTAATATTAAGAAGAGGCTTATAATATCCACAGCCAAAGTTAACTATTACACAAAGTTAACTATTATTCTTTTCTTTATATTTTCATCCTAAATTTAGAAAAAAGATAATGTAAAAAGGATGGGGACAAGAAGTTTGTATCTTGTTTGCGGCAATAAAGGTCAATGACAAAATTTTAAGAACTGTTTATCTTCTGACCAATATAGCAACAGGAAACATAATGTAAGAATGTATACCAAGTATGATCCATAATGAAACTGTTAAAGGAAAAGGTAGACAGAATATAACCCACACTTTCTTGTTCATCACAATCATCATTGCTAATTTCAGCTTTAAAGATGTTAATAACATTAATGTGCCTCACCACTTATCAGACTGCTTTTAGATGTTTTGTTATTTTTGGCCTTATGTCTTTTTAATAGGTATGTCATCAATTATATATGTACATTTCTCATGCAGACAGTGAGTTGGTATTTCTGATGTAATGTGTATGTTAAGCACATATCTGCGTTTGCCTGAAAAGATGAATGGCTTTGAAGCTGTTCACCAGTTTGAATTAAAATTTTGAAGGATTTTGGCTTTGTAATTTTGAGTTTAAATTTATAGTTTAAAATGCTTCCTGTTACCAGTCACTGATAAACTCAAAGAACTCACTCAGAAGATCCTGGGACAGTCTCAGCACACTTGGGTGTCTCTTCCTCGGCAGAGGTACATGCTTTAAAACTTACTGGCTCTGGATTTGCTCCCTCCTCCTGGTGGTCCGACAAGGGCTATAAAAACATGAGAAGTATAACCCCATGGTGAATGAGTGTGTAAAAGTACCCCAAAGGGTTGTTTATCTGGTACTCCTCAAACACAAAGCACGTGAAATTCACTCCACCTCTGTAAGGAAAATACCATGTTCTTGCTTTCAGGATACTTGCAGAGAAAGTTACTGCTTTTGTGGTGCCCTGGTTGAGAAGATGACATCAAAAGAAAAACAAACAATTATTACAACACACAGAACAACCTGGCATCAAAATCTGTAGCCATTAAGTATATCATCACCTTTTCTTCTCATAAGGTGATGACAATGATGCTATTGACGTTATGGCTAAGTATAGAAAAGCTAGCATATAAAGAAACTTAAATGGCTTCCTTAAAAATGAACCTGGAACTATTTCTTCTAAAACCATATGTTCTGCTGAGAAAAGGCAACTTCCCTCATATTTCAGGTCAGTAGACAATTTGTCTATGCTCTGGAGTTTTAGAAGCACCATGTTTGTCTTGATTGTAAGGAAACTGCTTGTGAGTTGATACTTTGTATTTTGTTTTTACCTCAAGTCAATAACATATTCCATCTGATTTTGATCAGCAGAGTAAACTTAAATTATCCCTCAACTTTGAAGGTTTCATATTAACTGACTAAGCTTAAATTACAGAAGTTTTATTGTCATATTTTTCCCGTTGTCAGTGGTCTTCTGGTAAAATCAAAGCAAGTAAGTCTAGCAGTGCCACACAGAATGGAACAAAATAAATGTAAATATTATATTTGTAACTGTTGCTTTCTGTTTTTGTAGTATGTCATGAGAATGACAGCCTGATATTTACCTAACAGGCACGTAAGTCACTGTTCAGCAACGGCGTATTATGGAACAGCTTGCAGATCCCAAAGCTTCTTTGTAAGGAAATTTTTTGCCCTTTTGTATTGTTTATTTTGGATAGGGTTCTTTACTTTCACCCAAGAATGGGATAAAACTTCTGCTTTTGTTCTTTGTGAATAAAAGATGATTATGCTCACGCATAATGATTTAGGTTTGTGTGAAGTATAAGCAGGATGTGGCACTTGGAAAAGAACTTCCTCTTCCCCTGTAGCATTCCAGAGTGACATCAGGTAAAGCAGCAATGTAGCTGCACTGTGTTTCTTTAGTAGGATTTAAAGCCTCTGCCCTCCACTTTCTTGTCTAGTGCCCCTTTGAGCTCAAAACAAGCAAACAAAAACCCCTAGACAGTTAACAGGAATAGCCTCTGAGTCAGTAGGGCTGCTAAGCTTCTACTTTACAGCAGCTATTTTCTTTTGAAACAGAAAAAGACAAGAAGATGCTCCATGAAAGACTATATTTTTTCAACCACTCTAGACAGAGAATAAAAGAAACCTACTTTTAGTCTAATACAGACTGAAGGAAAGAAAGAGACAATGTCACTGTTAGAATTCTCTAACTAATTGCCCAGAAAGTAAGAAGAAAAGCGAAGTGGTTGCACTGAAAAAAAAAGAAAAAAGAAAAAAATCTCAGGAAGCTAATGAGGAGATAGAGAAATATTTTGTAATCATGCTCACTAAAGAAATCTGGCCCTCTGACATATCCCAGCGTCTCCTGCATTATAAGGGAGAGTCAAGAGGGACAGCTTCATAGAAGGAAAACTATTCTGTAATTGTATTTATTGAAAAAATAAATACATTTCTGCACAGCAAAGGCTGCTAGACAGGACGACATTTATCATGCCATGATACTTTGTCTTTTCTACTGTAATTTTTGTTCCCTTCTTATATTTGGAGGCGAAAATTCCACCAATATTACAATATATTACAACTTCCACTATTCTTGCGATGGCACTTGCTGAATGCAGTGGAAGAGAATTTCTGAATAAATGAGAACTCCTAAACGAGTTATATCAACATTTTGCTTTGGGGAAACGAATATAATAAGAGCAATAAAATAACCTCAGATACACTTTGGGAGGCTTATATCAGCTGTATTCAGTTTTTATACAGCAGTGAAAAACAATCTTCTGTCCAACAACTTCCCCTATTGTCAGTCTGCAGTGATGACAGCTACTGCCAGCTGAAATCCTGTCTCTTCTTAGTGTCCTGATCTGGCTGTTGTTCCATGCCGGTCAGTTTACGCAGGCTTCTGGATTTATATAGGATTCCAAATTTAAAAAAAAAAAAAAAAGAGAGAGAGAGAGAGTGAAACAGACAAGAATATCATCAATCTCAAGATTACCCTTGAAGATAATGGAGGTCATACAGAATATCAGGCAAAGACTGGAAGGGGTGAGTTTTACAGAAGAAAAGTGAGCAAAGAGCTTTCCAGGCTTGCATCACGAAGGACCATATCATTGCCTAATCAAGGAGTCAATATTTGTTTATATGAAATATCAAACACTTTTAAGGTTTGATCAAAATTCTTACTTATGTTAGAATCCTTTGATCTCCTTCTCTAGGGAAATACTGTCTTCTACATTAAACATTTTAACTAATTACATATAGTATTTTTACTTTAACACCAACAAACATATCATCTTCAAAACTATAAACTGATTTCTCAGCAGTTGTGTAACAGATTACCAAACTAATGTAGAGAAAATTTTGTTATGTAAGTGGACAAAAAAATCTACAGGCTAGCCCAGTAACTTCAGTCAGTACTTTGTGGCATCCCTAAAATACAAGCTGTGCGGAGACAGAAAAACAGTGGAAAATGCCAGAAAAGATCAGCATTTGCTTTTCTTGCCTTTCTTTAATTCCAACATAGAATAAAGAGATGAATTTTATTTTATTATCAAATGCCTACTTCTGCCATAGTGGTTATTTATGCCTTACCATTTGATGAAGCTGAAGCGTACAAATATTTTACTGCTGTTTTTTTCTGAATAAGTTGAAACCTTATGAACGATTTTTAATGAGAAATACTAAGCCTGACCTATGCAATTTACTACTGACTTCTGTGATCGCAGCACTGGGCCACAGCACTTGTGACCATGACCATTACATATATATAAGCACATATGTGGTGGTGATAAATGTGATGAAATAGAGAGCTATGTGATCAATTGTGGAACCATGTGATACGCTAATTTATTATGCACCTTTGACTGCTTCACCTGCCTTCTGCCCATTAATCCTTCTCTCCCAGGGCTTCCTCTGATGCTTCAAACCTCAGAACAGATTTGCACAGCTGCCATTACAATAAAAAAAATTAAATGTCTTTTGGAGTGCTGCTTTCCTCTTTCACTGGAGGAAGGATTTCATCTCAAGATACACCCACCCAGTGCAGGGACGAGAAGAATCAGTCCAGTGACAGCTTTCTTAGATGTAAAACGTCTCTAAGTCTGGATAATATGAGTCCACAAGTTTACAAACTGAAGTTTCAGCCACCAGGAGGGGATGATTTCCAGCCTCCTAATGTATCCAGGAACCTTCTAACAGACAGCATTACTGAGACATAGGTTTTTCGATTGTAATGTACTTATGGATAAAAAGTATTTTTAAAAAGGACTAAAAGGGCTACTAGAATGGTCAGCATTCTACAGGCAGGAAAATTCAAACTGTAATGTCAATCAATATATTTTGAAAATCCTTTCAGTTACTGATTTGAAGGTTTTCTTTATCATACCACAATGTTGTGCATCTCATAGCTGTTATGTATAAGATTTTCTTGGCAATTAAAGAATGACATTTGTAATAGATTTTTGATTTTGTAATGAGGCAGTTATCCTAAACATGGGTACGTGTTGGATATCACAGAAATGTATGCATGTTCCTCCATAGGAAATACATAGTTTATGTTAATAAACAAGCATAAATTACTAGAATAAATATTGTGGTAATTAAGAGATCATAACAATTCATTTGTTTGTATAGAGGTAAATGGACATTTGCCAGTGATTTTGATTAAAATGTATGAGCAGATTAAGATAGGGAACAAACCTTTCTCTCCATAATTGCAGCCTCTTTTTTGATGTAACTCACTGTGTTTACTACTTTCTCATATTGCCTTTCTGTCTCCCATCTTCAAGGGTAACAAAATCAGACTAGTTTTATATGATATTTTCAATTTTTTTTCCACCAACATAGCCTGTTTTGGTGTGGACATTATTCTGTCATTATTATGCTTTTAAAAACTATATGAAGGGAGTAAGAGGAATTTCTAAAACTTGTTGCATACTCTGTCCATCTGAAATTTGTTCCATTTTAAGTCATTATACTCATGAGAGCCTTGATTCATGGGTAGAGAGAGAAAAAAAAAACAACACAGAAGTTTTCAATATATGCTAAGCAGCATACCCTTTACATGGTAATACATTGATTTCTGTGGATAAAACTGGATAAATTCTTTGTACATTGTAAAACAATGTACTTTGCACCAGCCCATTAAAAAATAATTGTTTCTTACTCCATTAACATTCTTCCAAAATTTAAATTTTGAGCTACTGGGTGGACAATAATCTTCCTAGAAAATGTGAAAACTTGAGAGAACAATAAGTCTATGTATTTGCCATTCCCATGTCCAGGCCTTTAGCTGTATCCCAAGAAAAAGATACTGTATAAAAATGGTCTAAGTTAAAAATAGTGATATAAACTTAGTTTTTGCCTTGCCTAGCTTTCTGTGATTTTAATTGTTAAATATTAATTTTTCTTAGCATACAGTTTTGAATGGAGCACGTGCACACAGCACATGTAGCACATGCACATGCTACAGCAGATGTCTGCAGAGCAAGTTACTTCCAACTATTTCTATAGAAATTCCATATGTTTAAAAAGAAAAAAGAAAAAAAGAATCAAATTCTGTGACTCTCCTTCCAGTATCAAGGACCCTTTGTTGTACTCCATGGCCAATCCCACATAAATAAGAAAAAAATAGTAACTGCATCTGGACTGAACTGCCAGCTGCAAATTCATTATTTCATCTGGTTTCCAGGGTCTTTCGTATGACTCTGGTTCTTTCCTGAAGAACGTTTTTAATCCTTTAAACCATTAAAAAAATAAATAATCACCACTATATCAACACTAGATAGAAACCTTGTTTATTATGCAGAATAGTTGTTTTGCAGAATGTCTTTAATAAAAAGAAAATTTTCTTAGGCAGGAAAAGGATGCTTGCAGACCTGATGTAAAAAGAATTTGGAGCGATAACAGTATTAAGCATGCTATTAACAGACAATTGCAGTGGGTGAATTCTAATGTGTCCTGAAGTTTGTCTAGTAAATAATTAAAAAGAAAAGATATAGTAACAATAAGCTGAAAAATCAGGAACTTATAATCTCTAGCTCCATGAACCTGTCTGTACAGTGACCTTCATGATTCTAACTGAAATCAAAATGTCGTCTTGGTTTGTTTTATCCACATGCAATGACTTTTGTAATAATAGTGTAGACACACTTGTATACTTTCTAAAGGAATGTGTAAAGAATATAATTAGTTGACTTTGACCCAGAAACTTGGAGTTGAGGCTGCCAAATTTAAGTCATGACACTGTTATACTCATGTTTAAATTGGGCACATCAATGAAACCTATAGGCTGCAGGGCAGGACTGGTAGGCAGAGGCTGCATACCTTTTCAAGTCCACCGACAATGAAAGTACGTATATTGTAAGTGAACTTGGAAAACATTTCTCGTGAATTGATTTTAGGGGCTTAAAATTCACGACTTTTGTGTTATTTCAAATGCACTGGTTACTAGCATTGAATCTGAGGGAAATAGAGGATAAAGTGCAATCAGCAACATACTTAAAAAAAAAAAAAAATGGACTTCCTCAGCTTGCTATTTATACAGAATTGATTATCAACAGAAACTGTGCGTTGCTGAAGTCAAGAGTATTCGCAATCCAGATCCATGTTCTTTAGTTTCTCTGTAGTATTTTGCGTTGTTTAGAGATGCTTACCCCAATCTATTATATTACATTAAATACAGAGAGGGTGGACTATATGGTATTCCAAAAGATATATAACTTCAGGATCTAAATAATTATTTAAAAGCTATTCATTTAATTTAAGCTACCCAATTAATCTATGATTACAGTGTACACAGTTCTGAATAAGTACTTTGCAGTGCTGTAAACTTTGGCAATAAATTTAATATCATTTGGGTTATGATGAAACATTATAGTCAAGAATATTTAAGGAGAGTTGGAAAATGAGAATATCAGAATTGTAAAATCAAAAGAAGGTCAGTTATGATTTCAATTTCTTAAGCTTTGAATTAGGCTTACAACTCTCGTTATTATTAGCAGATCTGTGAAGCTGGACCCAGTCTCATCTCATTTACTGTGCACAGTACTGGAAAAATGTTCTGACACTCTTGCTTCTTTATTCTCTACTGTATTATTTTTATGTTAATCCTATAAAAGGGGAAAGAAAGCAGGACAAGAGAGTAAGCTTTCCTAACAACATTGATCTCAGTTTTAAAATGTTATAGTGAGATATGCTGCAGATCCATTTGCTGTCCCAAGCAATTCAGGAATAGTGCTGTAAAAATGCAAATTATGTTTAATAAAGATTAATGCAAAGTTATGTATCCTTCTTCTAAAATATTAAATACAGCAAAACTGAAGGGCACAACATCTAGTGAATGGACTGTGAATTGCATGTTAAGTTAATGATAGTTCTCGTCTCAAATGCACTTTGCAGTATAAAACAGCAATGATGGTACATTAACTTTGAAGGGAGTATGATGAAGGTTCTGAAACAGTGTGAGATGTTTAATTGCATATGTATCAAAAGCAAATTTAACCATGAAGTCATGGGCCCTGAAGAAATGATTGACAATTTGAACTGTCACTTCTCAAAATACTCGTCAAAGGATTATACCCATACACACTAATAGGCAAGAAACAGAGGTTAAGCTGTGCTTAAAACGAGGAAGCTCCTATGAAAAAAGCACAGGTTTTATTATTGAAAACAGAAGCTTTTGGTTTGATTTTTTTTTTTTTTTGCCTTTCTTCTCTTCACCCATCTAAAGAAGAAAAAGAAAATCTTTAGTGTGTAGATGCAGATAAAATTTCAGCTGAAATAGCTTGAAAACTGACCTAGGCACATCTATCAAAGGAATTTATACCATATGATACAATCAAAACAAAATATCAACTTGTAAAGATAACAGCCTATTCTTCATAACAGAGTCAAATTTTCAAATAGGCCTCACTTCAGCCTCAAAAATTGCTGGTACTGCTTTTATATACAGGCTGACTTGTGCCAGAAAAATTCATCCCGAATGCAGGAAGTTGTAGTTTAACTACCCACTTTTGTATACAATTTATGGGTATGAATTGTTGTTTTTGAAAACCTACATGCAGAAAAAAAGTGGCATGCATACATATTACAAAATAGTTTTTAAAAATGCTATTACCTTTTGGTATATCTCGGCTTTCTGGGAGTCTCAGAGGCACAGATAGACATTCCCAGTGTGTGAAGTGAAGATGTCATGTAAAATTACTGAAAGACAACTGAGACCCTGTCTGTGCTGCTGCAGCAGCTTCATTATAATCTGCTTAGGCCAAGTTATGTTCAGAATTGCCTTATTGACGGAGATAGTAGACTTTTAAAGCTTAATGATGGCATTCAATAGTAAGGTAACTGGATGATGAAGAAGCCTCAGTGTGAAATACAAAAAATTAGTAATACCTCCCAATGACATGCAGAACTACATTGCTCCAAAAAGCCTACATTTTAAACACTTTTAAGTCAGATTTTTCATAGTGGAAGAGTCCAACTATCATGTTAGAAACTTTTATATCATTGATACGTATTTAGTTAGGGGTTAGGATGCCATAACAGCAAGAAGTAGGAAATAATCTAAAGTTTGTCCTCAGAATGTAGGAATTGTGAGAACTGCAGAAGCAAGAGAAATATTTTCCTTTATTGTTAGTCTTTGTTTGATGTACAAACTATTTCTGAGGATGAAAACTTATCCATATGGCAAATGCATGGAGGTATTTTCATATTGAAACTGCAAGTTTCTGAGAAATGAATGAAATTCTGTGAGAATGTTTTTGTACTGCAGTATGGAGTCCTGTTACTTTTGGTATGGTACACTCTATCATGTGCCAGATATGTACATCCTCCTAAATTACCTTAACATGATATACTTGATATGTATATGAAAAATGTGAAAAGGGACTAGATCATTGGCATTTAGCAAAAACCTAATGCTCTGATTCAGTAGCCTTTGAGAAAAAAAGCTGTGCAGTTGAGATAACTATCACTTTGCTTTCTGATACCAAAAGGAAAATTAGTAATCAGGCTCTGAGAAGAACAACACAGCCACTCAGCCACCTTAAAGACTGCTAGCAGTTAAGGGTCCACTGGAAAGGATATTCTATCCTATAAGAAATGTATGTTATCTGCAAGTACTCCATTTTTTTCTCCTATTGTTTTAAACCTCTGTCTGATTGACATTGAGTACCCTCTATTTGTGTTGGCTTTGCATGGTATTAAACGCATGGTACCTCTCAATTCCCAATCACTCTTTGCACAATGTACATTGTACCTTCACATCCCGGTGTTGTAAATGACAACAGGAAAATGAAAAATATTCTTTTCTAGTGCATCTGCTCTGAAATTGGAGGAACAGACACATGAAGCAGTGGTAGATCTTGCTAATAGGCCAGCTGTAGCATAGATACTGTTAGACTCAAAGTAATGTCTGGCTACCTAATTAACCTCCCTTCACCATCCAGATATGAAGCACAAAGTAGAATTAACAAATGATTTAGGTCAGGTGTGCCCTATTAGTCTCTCTCAGTATAGGTCAGGTACAACTGAACAATTGTGAAAAATGTGCTTTAATTGCTGTCAGTCTAGTTAGATAGCTTTACAATAAATCAACTATTTTTGTCAGACTTCCATGCTTTAATACCATCTATTCCAGCATTAGTTCCCATTATCAGCCCTTGTTGTAACCAGGCATTTCTGTTTCTGGCTGAATTTGAGATTTAAAAAAGAAGCACAGTGCAAGTAAGCAATTCTACTGCTAACTCTCATGATAGCACCAGAGAAAATTATACTTCTGGGCAATAAGATAAAGCAATTTTTGCAGGCAGGCCCCTGTCTCGGATAGAAGGGGTAGCTGCTGATCTCAGATGCAAATAAACTAAAGACCTGCTACAAACCAGGCAGCCATGTGAGCACCGTTTTTTCACTGCACCCTGCCACTCGCTGAAAAGGCAAAGGGGAAGCGGCAGAGCTGATGTGAGAAGCAGGCTGCAGGGGTGCCAGAGCTGCCCATCGTTGTGTGTGGCACCCTCAATACCTTCATCCAAAATCTGCAAGGGAATAGAAATATGTGATTAAGAAGTGGGTAAGGACAGAAGGGGTTAAATGGACACGTGGTAATTGATTTGATCTGATAAGAGAGACCAATAACAGCAACAGAAATCTGGATTAGTATGGAGCTATAGCTGAGAGACTATTGTGGCCATAGTAAGTCTTGTTCCTTAAACATTACAGCTGTTTACTCTTAGCTTTCGCACTGTTTGGCATTTGTTATGATTTTCCTTTAAGTAAGAGCCTCATCCTGTCTTCATAGTTACAAACAAGGATAGAAATTAGATAATTAGACTTTAAATGCAGTTTCTTTCTGAAAAGAACCTAGATGTGTCATTTTTTCTTACAGCTAAAGTTGCTGTCAGGCTCTGCACGCACAAGCAGGTACAGCTAATGTAACAGCAATGTGTTTATATATACATACATATATAAATATATATTCCAGGATGGCTTAATTGTCAGGGCTCAGGCAAAGATGTTAGTGTTTTTTGTTCAGTCCTTAGCTTCTTTCTGAGCTTGACAACAGGATCTCAAGCCAAAGCCAGTTTTAGTAAGTATCTCTTTTAATCTTCTCATAACAGGTAAGGGATAAAGACTGACAAAAGAATTCAACAGTGCATGTGAAATGAATTGCTAATTCTGTGATTTGGATACAAGTCAGCAAATCGGTCAAGACCTCAGGTACTGTGTTTACTTTCTTGAGTGTACCTATATTCTTGCAGAGTGACTGTTTTCTAAGGCTGTCTTTTTAACCTGCTCTGTTAGCTTTCTGTAGGAAGCGACAGCCATTTTGTGTTCAATTCAGGTGCAGCCTGTTATTGCTGAAGAGATGCTCTTATTCCTTTGTCCGTTTGGTCTTGCTTTGTCCCCTCACTCTTCAATATGGAAATCTGAAATATGCATTTTCCTTTGTAAAGGGCAAACATAATACTTTACTGGTTTAGTAGTTCTGTCATCATTTTATTGCTAACAAAATGGCCATCATATTTCTGCAGAAGGTAATACGCTAAATGTGAACATAGAGCAGTTTTTCTTTTTTATACGCATATTTTACTTCAAAAGCTCCTTAGAAAACGGTTAAGTTCTTAAGCTCTTATGCTGCTAATTTGACTACTATTTATGTTATTTATTTGTTTATTTATTTATTAAAACTAGAGTGAATAAGCCGATTGTGAGTTATAGTATATCCCAGCAAGTAGAACAAAAATCTACTTGGTATTATGGGGAAATTATTTGTTTAGAATCAATTAAAAATATCTTACAGCTTTTACCTTTCTTATTAGTTAATTATGTGTATTTGGTAACTTGCATCATGAGGTTTTGATATTTGCTAGTATATTTATCACTCATCTATATAAACATTTTTGGCCTTCTATTAAAAAGCTTTTGGCAGCTCACAATGTGATTTAAAAAAAAAAAGAAAGAAAGAAAAAAAGCACTATTGCATTCATTTAAAGTGTAGGCCCAAATTGTAAGTGGATATGACTTTCTGATTTTTATATGTGCACTCTTTGTTTTGCTTACTACAAGCAAATAGAGGCATGAAATGAATAGACGCCTGAAATAAGGCCTTATTCAGACACTAGTCTTATTTTAGTATCATACAAGTAATACTGTTCTCAGTAAATATGTTAAGGTGAAGTTTAAACTTCTTACAAGAAAGAAGTTAGCATGTGCTTTCAAGAGTATTGAAGTCTTTGAGACTTTTTCCAGTTCTGAAGTAGAATCAATTTCATATGATCAGATAAGAATGGTAAAGAACAGAAGTTTTTCTCCCACCTAGTAATTTATCCCTAATACCTACAGCATCACAGCATTATCTTTAAGATATGTTAGATAGGATTTTTATTTATTTACTTACAGTTCTATTCCTCCCAAATGAATGTAGTACTGTGCAGGACTGGGTTTATTGTCGCTACCAGCTTCTAATTTAATCACATAACAAACCATTTTATCCCTAGAGTTGTTAAAATAAACCAAATTTAGAAAGACATTTTTGCCTTGAATTTAATATTCTTAAACTTATCTCCTGGCTTTATTCCTTAAAATATGTTTCAAGCAGACAGTTGGAAATAAACCTATCCATTTTATTTTTATTTAGAATTAAAAATATGTATTCTGTCTCTGAGTGCAGGTTTATTTCAGTAGCTCACTGTGATGGGCAAATACTCTGGAACAGATCACATACTCAGAAATGTCAAACATAATTGAAAAAAGAAAACTCAAATGAGAGAAAGTTGACCAGAGGTGCTATGAAGGGTCTTATGCTCTATAGGTTCTTCTACAGCAGCCGGAGCTGAGGTAGGAGCATCATGCTGCTCCCAGGAGTCTGTTCTGTGTCGCTTCCTTGCCATTCATCAGGAATAAACCTCCAGATAAACAGCATAATGTCAGTTCTTTTTGCCTGCCTAAGATAACAGTTTTTTATTACTGGAACTCTGCTGGAATGCTTTTCCTTCCTTCTTCTCTAATGGTCTAAAATGTTAGAGGATCTAGTCTAAAAGTTATTAAAGTTTTGCAGCAGGGGATACCACCTATGTTTCCCCACTTCTGGCAAAGCCTGTCTCACACAGCTGTTCAAAGGTTCAAAAATACACTTTTTTTTCTCTCCTCTCTCACTGCTTGTCAGTCAGAGACAGAAAGGGATTAGTAAACAGTGACTTCTGACATTAAAATTGGAATTTAAGTCTCTCTTTGGTTGCTAAAGCAAGTTGTCAATCTGCATTTTGGGGAGTGGTAGTGAGTTTCTTGGGAAGTAAATGTGCAGTTATACATGAAAATAATTCTAACAACTGTGTTAAGAACTCATCCAACTTCATTATCTAGAATTAGAAGAATGTCAGATTCTGCATTACTGTAAATAGCTGTGAGTCCCTTGTCCAGCTGGACGCTGTCGTGTGTGTTTGCCAGGCAATTCAGGCAGTAGGTAGCCTTGGGGAAGCTGTACTTTCTTGTGTGCGTGACTGGACTTAAGTGGCAGTATACTGTGTCATACACTGTTTGCCTTTGAAACAAAACCACTCTGCTTTTGCAAAATGAACTGTAAAAGGTGGATTCTTACCAATTCCAAATCCATTTAGAATCTAAGTGTGTGTTTAGTAAAGGTTACAAGGTCTAAAATCTTGGCCACAACATGACACTTCAGCCTTATATCTCCTGAGGACAGATGGTCAGTCAGCTGACCTGAGCTGGAAGTACAGTTTTGAGGTCAGGCAGGCAGGAAGTTAACCACTGGCAATTGTTTTTGAGAAAGAAGGATGCTATCTGCCTTGATTAGTAACAATCGGGAGACCATGTACAAGTTGACACTGCAGGGATACCTTGTTGACCTATTAAAATATTGAAGTATAGAAATGTTTAGGTAACATGCAACAGTTCCTTCATCGCTTTTTTTTTTTTAATAGTACAACTGTCTGACTAGTATTAGTCAGATATTGCTTTAAATATTTTTATACCTTTCACAAACTATGTAAAGCAAGCATGATGAAATGAAAATGATTATTTCACAAATGCTTTATTGTTCATCAGATTAATTTACGTGACTTGCTCTGCATTTATTTAAGAAAGCAGGATGCTTTACTTTCAACTACCTTGGATATATACTCTGATATCTTCAGTGATCACCTAAATCTTTAAGAACTGCATTTAAATTAAATAGTCTTTCCTTAATGAGACAATTCTTGTGTCTAGTACTGGGTGAATGTATGAACAGGTTGAGAATATATACAATGGTTTCATTAGTGTAGGCACTGACATAATGTAAATTTTGTTTAATGTGAAGTTCTTGTTTGTCTGTAATTGTGAGGCTATAAAGAGTTGTTCCAAATGATCTAAGTAGTAAATCTAAGCAGAAGCAGCATGCTTCCCTGACTCAAAACTCAGTCTGGATTGAGCACAGGTTATATCAATTTCAATTTGCACAGAGAGATTTTAATATGTTGTATAGTTAAACTTATTGAACTTTGTTCTTGCAACCGTAAAATCTTTCCCTACCTTCAAACCCCCCCCCCCCCNTGTCCCCTAAACCCCCCCCCCCCAAAAAAAAAAAAAAAGAAAAATGCTATTAACCAAATTAGATGGACAAGAATAGAATAGAATGATCAGATATGCTTTATCCCTGTGAAAGCAGAGCTTTGGACTGGCTTGCCAAAAAAATTAATGTTTGGGTTGTGTTCAGAAAAATCATATTAAGTTTCAGTCTGCAGAAAAGTTTGTGCTTCAAACAGTGTTTTCTTTCCCGCTCCCTCTCTCTCTCCCTCTCTCTTTCCCACTCTCTTTCATTTTTCCTTTTTAATGGGAAGGCAATTGCACTACTCTGAAGACATGTTAGGAGGTGCCACGCCATAATTGCTGTAAAAGTAGCAGGAAACTGGTTGTCTAACCTTGATTATGTATGTTAGCGACCAGAGTGCATATGTGAAATAGTTTTAATTCTGTGTGGATACAGCAATTTGGCTAATTAGTAATTCTGGCATACAAATAGGGTTGGGTATACGTGTGGTAGTGTAGACTGCCAATAGGCAATCTTCTCTATTCCTTTTTTTTTTTTCCCCCTCTATTGGAGCAAATGGTTCCAACACTGTACCCGGCAGGTAACATTTGGTAGGTTAACCAATTCTATCAAGTTAGGGAAACGAGATGCTTTTAGTGATTTTACAGTACGTGCACATAACCTGCTTTTCTGTTAATTGGGGACAGGAAAGGTAATCGGAATTCAAATTTGCCGAAACTCACTATTGGGACTTGCACTTAAAAGCCCTAAAACTTCCATACACATATACTGTTCTGCCTTTAAAATGGTTCGCAAGTTTAATCACCAGCTAGAATTGATTTTGTGGCTCAAATGGGACCAACACATGGCTGGAACTTCTTGTCAAATCAGCCTGTGAACAAAGGCACCATAGCTGTAAGTTTTAACAGAGAGCAGAAAATGCATCTGAAGTAACTCTTCAAGATGTGTTTGTGTCCCTCTGTCCTAGGGACACTGATTTGCTGTAAGTGCATGTAATTCAAACTGTTTAATTTTAAATACATTGACGTGGTTAGCTCAGTTCCTCAGTCTTTGTGGTAATGTGGCTATAACAATATTGTCGGATGTGTGAATCTGATTATAACAACAAAGTAGATTTCCTGTAACATCTTGTCCTGTTACAACACTGCTTGTTTACTATATGTACCATTTTTAAGTGGATGGGCCTAATCTAAAATGCTACAGCCTTTCAGGAAAGAACATCTTACTTGAGATACAATAAACTCTGTTGGCTCTCTAAGGCCAATGAGCCTTAGTCCATTTGAGGTCATTATTAATTGTTCCTTGGGTAGCTCACAGAAACAGTTGGAGGCATAAGCAGTATCGTTTATCAGTAACCCGTTAGCAGCTGGCTTGTCTAACATTCTTATATCCGTATCATACTTTTTCCCTAAAAGAACAAAAGAGAATACTATTTGGTCAAGCCCTGATAAATCAATAACTTAATGCAGTTAGTTACACTTACTTAGTGCAGTTAATATTAAGAGCTTGTAGGAGTTTCTTTGTATTTACTTCTTTATTCCCCCATCAGCCATTAAAGAACATTCTCATTTTCCACATGAAAGCCTCAGGAGCCATTTCACAGCACAGACTCAACAAACTGAACACCACAAGATTAACTGACTATACTACCTAGCATTGCTTGTTTGGCTCTGCCTCTAGGATTTAAATTTGCACTACCCTTCTGCACAAGCAAAAACAATTTAACTACATCCCAAATGCTTCATAGAGAAAGTCTGTTCAATTTCTTCATTTCTTAGATTGCACGTTCAAAGTAATTTCTCCTAAATTAAATGTCATTTGGCTTATTAGAATAATCAGGACAACTTCAGATTTTAATAAGCAAAGTTATTGTAGACTAAAACTATTGAGATGGGTTTAAAAAAAAAAAAAACCTGCTAAGTCTCAAGGCACAGTTAATGGAGATAATAGCATTATAAGCACATAATCACACCCAAACATCTTAAACTGTTAGCCCCATTAAAAAAAAAAATTTTTTTTTTTTTGAAATTGACAATTTAAATGGGAAATAAACTGAATTGTGTCATGTCAAACCATGATTCTTTTTTTTTTTGTTTTTTTAGGCCCATGGAAGAAGATGTTTACTTTTGACAAAGCTTGTTTTTAGTGTAATCAAACAGTATAAATGTAAACAATGCATGAAAGCACTGAGGAACCGTGGACAGGCTTTGTGTGCTATTGAGCACGTGGCAACTTTCATCAGATCGTCCAGATATTTACAAAATATTTGTTTCTTCAAGAAAGTCTTTTTATATTTAGTACAACTGATAAAAGATAGAGCAGTTGCTCAACCTTCCTAACTTCCTTTAGTGAAATAACAGCCTGACTCATAATTACCTTTTTAAAACTTGTTCTCATGTTGCCATTTCTTGGTCCTGCTCTCTGTGGAGCAAACGGTTTTAAATACAACGATATTGCACTCATTATTTAAAAACACATTTTGCTCTCTGAGTAGGACTGAAGAGCTGAAGAGTTGTTCTCTAATAGCCATTCTGTTTGTTTCCAGGTTTTCCGTGAATTTATCAATCTCCTTCTTGAACTACATGTTGTTCTAACCTGCAGACCAAGGCTTTTTTTTTTTTTCTCTAAGTTAACAATTGTGACTTCCAACATCACAGTAGTGTTTTTGTTTCTGCTGTGCTTTTTTGATATTGGCAGAAATCAGTTCAAAAGAATGCTATGAAGCCTTCATTAGGGGACTGTGGTACTCAGACTCTGGGAATTCAGCCAGGGGGAGTCAATTGGTGAAATATTCAAAGAGAAAAGTGAACCACCTCGTTTATATTTGCATACACCAGAGCAGACTGCTGAGATGTACAGACAGAGACTGGCCCTAGACTTTGTGTTCCATGAATTCTCATCTGTCCTTAAGACTTGAATGCTGTTTGTATTAGATTATACTCCAAGGGTGATAAACTGTGATGTATTGTGGTTTCATGCCAAGGCTTTGGAAACTTTGTTGTGCATTTATGTATCTGGTATGATGGAAGCAGGGCACGAGTGAGAGCAGGGAACAGCCTGTGTGAATACGATGGGTCTAAACAGAGGGTGCTTCAGATCGCTGGGCCTGTGGAAGTGTTCTGTGTTGAAGGAGTAAAACGTGTAGTTTGCAGGGCATTCCTGAATACAAAGAATAGTAAGTTCATTGTAAAGCATATTGCCAGAAACTTAATGATTATCCTATATAATTCAGGATCCACATTTCAATGAATTATGCCTAAATGACATCTTAGAAAGGATATAGTAGTAATCAAAAGATCAAGAAGTAATAATCCTACGGCAATATTTTAACTGACTAAACAGCTTGCTGTAGCTAAACTTATTAGTAACCTGATAAGCTTCCAGGTAACTAATTGTAGGTACTTAATTATGAAAGGTAAACATTAGAATTTGTCTCAGTTATCTTTTAAACTGAGGGGATTTCTCTCATCAACCTGGGACTAAGTGAAGGGGAAAAAAAAAAACCTCTGTAATCCACTATCTGTATTTGCTTATAATTTTATCTGATTTAATCTTGTACTAAACACTGGTACTGCATATGTTGAAACCTAGTTACTTAGAAACACCTTCTTCAAAAGCTGTAGTAAATACACATCCCTAGGCACTCTTTTGTCTATTTTTTTTTCTTTTTTTCTTTTTTCCCCTTCAGTGCATTAAGGTCTGAGATGCTCCTGGTTTTGCCCTCTGTATAAAACAGGAAATAAATATAGCTGGCTTCAGGCTAAGAAGAAGGTTTTTTTTTTTTTTTTCTTTCCCTATTTCAACTCTGATTTCTTCTCTTATCTAACAAAAATCTCAGGGTACGTGCAGAAAAATAATAATGAAAGCCTGTATGTTATCAGTTTGATTCTGTTAAATGTGACTGCCCCAACAACATCAATTCACTCTGTCATTTACCATGGTACCCAATGCCCCAAATGTCTCTCAGTCCCTATCCACAGGTATTCCAGGTCTTGCAGCTTCTGTTTCAGTTTAAAAATAAATAAATTGACCTTCCTTAAAGGAAGTTCTTTCTTAAAGGAAAGCCCTAAAAGAACCAGGTTGCTGGACTCATACTTTTTCCTTACATGTTGTGTTTTATGTTCTGTTGGCTTAGTTGCTTCTTTGAGCTTACCCTGCTATCAGGTTTGCTGCTCTGGCATCTTGAGAGAGCCATAACATAACGGCCTTCAAGTCAGGGCTTGTCTCTCTCTCTTTCTTTGCCAAAGACAGTCTCAGCTAAAACTGGTGTTCTAGCCATTTAGACTTTTCATAGGCTTGGCAAAATATCTTCTAGCCTAAGTAAATTTACAGACGACAGTAAAACAAGGGAAATCAGGGGAAAAAAAAAAAAAAAAAGGGGAAGCAGTGTTCTGTTTTAGCAGACAGATTTGAGCTCAGAGATGCTTGTCCATGGTCACTGATGATGTTAGAGCAGTGCACCAGTATCCTAATCTGCTGCCCATTAAGCTATACTTCCCTGTGTTATTTTTCTCCAATGTACCTCCACCATCAGAGGATATGCATGTTGGTGCAGATTAGAGAATATGAACCAAAGTTTCAGTGTACTTCTACACCAATAGCAATATGAAGCATATGGACAGAGGTAGGGAACAGAAAGTGTGTGTATATTGGAGTACAATATGAAAGCACAGGCATGCAAGCGATACAGCAAAGCAAACAGACATTTCTGCAAAGATAGCCCCTAGGAGGAGAAGATCTAGGGAGACGTGGGTCAGGAGAAAAGCAGACACAGCAGAAGCTGTGATAATGTAGTGAATTCTGGTTTCATGACACTTAAAAGAGGAAAACTACATATTTGCTTTAATTTTAATGCTGGTTGTTAAATAATTGGTTGAATTTTAGACAGGATTGTGTTATTCAAGACTTTAGTAAAGTCTAATACAAATACCATCTATTTCTGTATTTAGATAGATATCTATAATATCTACACTTGGCTGATTAATTTTATAGCACCCAAGTATTATAAAATGCAGCATGTTGGGTTACTTTGCAGTGGCATATCTGAGGGGCAAGTCAATGGAGAATCTGCTTTCAGGAGTGGACTGTACTGTCGGTTTTCAATAGGAGATTCCTGTATGTGGGTCAAGAGTACTCAGAGGACTTCAGTCCTTTGTGCTAGTGAAATGGAACAGAAGTTGATCATTACAGATGTCATCCAAAGCTCCTAAAGCTTCATCAATGAAATGTGGAGTATTCTACCACAAAAGTGATTTCCTTATCTGGAAAGTCTGTGAAGTTATTTGTTACAACCATTAAAAATAAGTTATGGGCAACTTTATGATGCATTCTCATTGTGGAAAATTTGGAAATGTTTTTTATATTTGGTAGAGGAATGTTTAACAGCTTTTGACAAATGTCTGTCTTTTTTTAAAAAAAAAAAAAAAAGATATTGATGGCCAACATAAACTCTTTCATCTTATACTGGAGTTCAGCTGTACAGCACACCTCTCACATAACTTCACTTTTGAACTTGATCTCTCAATTCTTGATTTGTATGGAGAATATATTTTTAATAACTCATTGAAACTGCTGGGCTTAACCATTGCCCTTCTGATGATACGTTACACAAAGCTCTCAGCTTTCTCTATCATATATCTTCCAATAAATCCATAGGTGGTTTTGCAGAAATATTGTTGGGGGAATGAGGTGGAGGGGTGGAGGTGGGGTGGGGAGCAGCCGTCAGAAGAAAGGAAAAAAGCTTTAAAATATTAAAGTTTTATTTTTAGGCTAAGTTTCATTATGAACAGGAAATACTCCACTGCCTTCTTGCCCCAGCCTGTGTATGTGATATATTTATAAATATTGTCCTTGGGGAGCCAAGAGCATAGATCCTCACCTTGGTTCTACGAGGTCTTGCTGCTACTTTATTTTTGCACGTCAGTACTGATAGTATAGTTTTTCTTTCTGAACTTGCTCCAATTATCTTTGATAAGCACATGCATATGTGCAATATACAAGCTATAAAGAGAAATATATGAATACTGTATATAGTCTCTGTATTGTACACTTTTTTTTTTTATATACAGACTTTCTGCAAAATTACTGTTGAGCTCTATTAAAAACTTGTGAAGGCTTATGTTCAAGAAAAAGCTCTGGTCAGTGATGTTCTCTGCTTCCTGCAACTTAAGGTCCAGCAAAGTATGAGTTTGTTGCTGCACAAACCCTGGCAATCACCAATAATTGTCAAACATTGAATAATGAAATTATTGGTTATTTCCTCAGACTTCTCTAAAGCTCAAAGTGTTGAAGGATTTTTCGATTTCATATTTTTAAAGCATACATAATTTTTATATCAGTGCCCCCACTCCCATTTTTATTCAGGCAGGATATAGCATATATGCTGAGCTATTTTTTTGCTCTGCACAACATTAGAACCAAGTGCAACCCATACATTGTTTATATGTATTTTTTGCCTCTCTACTAGCAAAAGCTTTGGGCAAGCTACATTACTTGGCCCGTGTTCACCTTGCCTCAGGGTCTCCAATTCTAGCAGTTTCTATTGGTTTGGTGGTTGACTTTAAATGGTGTATAATTATATTGGTGGTTGGGAAATGGATTATTTCTGTTTGGCTTATATAGTCAGACCCCTAAAGAATGAGTTCTTGTTTTCTGTGATTTATTTGCTTGAAGTTTTCAAGGGTAAATTGTGCCTTACCAACCTGATTATTTTTGATAATGAAATGATTGTCCCCATAGGAGAACAGTAAACATCATTTAGTGTAACTTCAGCAAGGCTTTCAATACAATCTCCTATAGTATCATGGCATCCAACTTCGGTATAAATGGACCAGAAAGTGGAGTATATGGGAAAATCTGACTGACCACTGGGGCTCAAAGGGTATTGGTAAATGGCAGTCTTACTTGGCAGCTGGCTAGAGCAGTGTTCTTCAAAGGCTGCTACTTAGCTAATGTTGTTGAACACTTTATCCCCATCCTGGATGATGGGACAAAATCTGGAAATCTGTGGATGACAGCAATTAATATGCTAGAGGGCAGGGCATCATGATTTACAAATTACTATTTTAAGAATGCATATCTCTGCTTACAAGGCAAGAAAGTATTTCCAAACTATTATGCATTTTTGTTTTTGTGGGGTTTTGAGGTCTGTTTTCTTGAATGAGGTGGCAAGGGAAAGGGAGCAAGAGGTATCTAATCCAAATTGAGAATGTTTTAATCTAGTCAAATATTTCAGTTCATTTGAAATCAAACCCTTATTCATTTTGTTTTCTGTCCATTTTGGTCACTCAGCAGAAGAAGCCATCATTCTTATGCCTTTAATCACTCTTATAGGGCAAATTATTTGCTGCTAAATCAATTAGTCCATTGCCATTTCTTCCAAACAAAATGCTTACATTTCAGTGGTCAGTATATTAAAGGGCCAACACTTTTCCATGGTATAGAAAGGAAATAATACCCCTTCTAGTACCTGCTGCATTTCAGAGTGCCATCTTAGACTTGGCTAATTATTATTGGAGACCAGCAGAATCCTGATAATGTTTGTTTTGTTTTGCTGAGAAATGACATTTCAAATAATATTCTGAAAGATCTGTAAGCAAAATACATCTGGGGAACACAGACAGCTGAAAAGAAAAACATTATTATTGGTTTGGAAACTGACAAAATCAACTTAACAACCGTATCTGACTTTTGCTAACTGTGGATCCTGTAAATTTGGGTAACATCATTCTGTTTAACTAAGTGTGAAGATGTTAACACTACTCGCCAATCTAGATTACTTTTTTTTTTTTTTTTATAGAGTAATTGCTGGCAAAATTGCTGGTGTTTTCAAAGAAGTATACCAGGATATTTGAGGTGCTAATCTATTACCACCTATATACACATCTGTTAGTTTTAGTAGTTTGGTAATTGTTGCAAAATGCTAGTTCTTTAAAGGCCTAAATCAATGCCTAATGGAAGGTTACAAAGGCTAATTCTGTGGGGTTCAGACCTAGTTCGTGCATTTTGCATTATTAGTGCTACACAACAGTATGTAAAATTCTATGCCATGGTGAAAATGTGGATTATCAATTTGAGGGGGGGAACGACAGGCCACAAATCACAAATGTAGTTGACAGCTGAATCAGATGCATAGTTCTTGTCTTGAGAAACTATGGACTCAGTTCATAAAAAAGAGTCTGTAACTTTCCATAGGCTTACATTTTGCAAGGTAACTTCATCTTTAATGGAAATATCTGATTTTGATTTGTTTTAAAATGTTGAAGTTGTGTGGGGTGTGCAGGATGAATGCCGACAGGGCTAAGTACTGTATTCTGGAGATACTCCCTATGCCCACACTTCAAGAGCGGGGCTGAGGAGCTTATCTACTACAGCCATATAGAGACCATATAAATAGATGCAGCAGTGTTTGAGTAACAGTAATGTATCAGCGGGGAAGCAAATCTACTTTCCAGGGAGACACAGCAACATGTGAATGTTCAATTCTGCTGTCGTTTGCCAAGAATGTAAATATTTTTATATGGTGATATACAATATTAGATCATTCCCTGGATTCCTCCCCCATGCATTTCACACAAAGAATGTGCAGTTTTCAAGCACTCATACCACATACTGAGATGAACCCTAGTTTCTGTGTTTCAAGTACTGGCACTGAAGTGAGTATTTTACACTGAGAAGCATCATATATTGATGTTATAGACCCCTGACATGCAAGAGAGACATACCGATTTTTTTTTTTTTAATCCTAAAATCTTATATGTTCCCTCTTCCTGATAAGTGTTCAAATTCTGATGCATTAACATATACCTGTTCAAGTCTTTTATGACTTTAAATGATGGATTGTAAAACATTGAAACATGGGTATACTGTCTGCTTATCCGGGGTAAAAGAAAGTAATGGTATCGCTATACTTACACAATTGTAAACGCAGTGTAAAAAGAGCTTTCTGAATGTAGAGGATGAAGGCAACTGGACAAATAGGCAAGATAAGCATAAAATCAGCTTAATAAATTATTTCATTGCCTGATATATTGCTTTATGATAATGCAAAGTCATGGCCCTTTAAAATGAGGTTAGTGTCTTGACTTCTGCAGATGGATGGTTTGTTGATGTATGGAATTGTAAGAATCCAAGCATCTATACAAAAGCAAAATGGCAAAATGTGTGGGCCTCAATGTAAATGGAAAAGCAGAGCTAGCAAGTGCTTGTTTATTGTAGAAGACCCAGGAATGTGCCACGAGTTAGGTATAGATGGCAAATGTGTATTGAATGGGAGGGAAGACCCTTCAGGAGTGCATAGGCAGTCCCCAGACTTCTGAATTTGTGCCTGGAAGTCCGCCTCACCATTGCTATCTCCACATCATTCTGACTGTGTTATATGAGATGTTATTTACTACGGCATATTTGTCCTTCTTTTTTCTCCCTGTTTCTTAGAAGGATGGGAATGAGAGCGGAAGTCAATACTGTACATTTAGTACAGCTTTACATCCTCTGTGCTTACAGAAATAGCAGGTGGCTACCCAGGATGTCTTCTTTTGTGGCGTGCTTACTAGAGGTCCATGGATAAAGAGTTAATTATGTGATGCAATCTCATCTCATTGTTTGTTCTTCTTCAGTTGCATCAGAAGCTAAAAAGCAATATTAAGTAAAATAGATGTTTCATGTAAGAAACTGGTGTGCTTGCCCCAGGGACACGTAAGGACTGTGAATGGAAAAGGAGATCATGTCTCTGATACAGAAGGCAGGAGAGATGTGCATCTCTTTATTAAGATGTCATACAGAGTATGGGAGAAGTTTGGGGACTACTGCACTATAATGAACTTGCTTTCACTAAATTTCTGAAAGCATCTATTTACTGAGGATATCAGTTGCAGCCCTCTGGAATTGAGGGTCAGACAAAGCTGATTATTGCCAGCCCAGAATTAGGATTCTCAATAACTTTGCAGCATTGCTGAGCACCTACTATTTAACCCTAAATGACATTTATTAAGTTTGCACAGCCAGTGGACTGATGGAGTCACTTCCTCATTATTAAATGTGCGTTTTTCTAATCTTGCATCACTGCAGTGCTTTATTTAAAACTAAAATCAATATTCACGGTGCAGAGGGCTTTTTTTCCCCAACTCTTTCATAAATCTCTTGAGTACTTCTTAGTTTTCAAGCACCTTCAGTGAATGCAGTGAGTATAATATGTCTATGACAAGACAGTCTCAAAGAAATTGCTTTAAGTTCTTTAAAATCTAAGAGCTAAGGTTGTCACAAAAAGGGGATTTCTGTCTTGTATATGAAAAATAAATAGTTACAGAAAAATTTTACTATGCTGCAATGTATGACGTAATATTAAAGGACAAAATAAACAATACCGATATTTTGGTTACTAATGTAACAACTTACTAGTTATTGTACAATGTTGTTATTACGTAATTACTGAGTTAATTACTGGAGAAAGATCTGAACTTCTGAAATTCCCATTAAATTCTTTTTAAATGAAAATGAGAGATTAAGCATAATATTTAAGTACAAATTATGTCAGTTTTGTATTGCCCAGAGAATGCTCTGTGTCACAAGTGGCAATTTAAATCCTGCACGAAAGTAGTAATGTCCTTTTGCAAAGGTTGATGAAATACTCGGTAATATACTTTGCTTTTGAATTATCCTAAAATTGTGATGCAAAAGAACAATGTTTCAGTCATCTCTCTTTTATTTGTTCCTCTCTCTCTCTCTCTTAAACTATTTATATGGGAAACAATAAGCTAAAGCCATCTGGGAATTCTTTATGCGTAGGTCTAGAAGTTAGAGGAGGAAATAGGTATTATTTTATACTGTATGCATTCAGATTAATCACTAAAAATAAAATGAGAAAGAAATAGTGGCATTTCATATAGAGAAAATGAAGACAGGCCTGGAAGTCTCTGTAATGAATCGATCAAAATGGAGTTAGTAGATAGAAGGCTTAAAGGACTGTAATAAGACCATGCTACAGATATCCACAACAGGAAAGACTGGGGAAAGAAGAAATGCTATGTGATAAGATAAGAAAGGTATGCATGGATAATAACGTTATGACGATGGCTGATAACACCTCCATAATATTAATTTGAAAATCTTTGAGGTATGATGGAAAAAATAGCTGTCACAAATTACTGCTTCCTGAATCATATCAAGAACAGCTTAAGCACAAGTCTCGTTGTAGCAAAGCTAGTGCAAATACCAAGCTGAGTAAATAAGAAATAGTTGGTGCGCAAACATCTCCCTAATCTGGGAATTGAACCAATCGCTACCAAAAAGACGCACATGATTTCAACAGCTTTTGTTTTAAAAAGAAACTAATTGACATGGGGAAATGGATTGGATCAACCTTAGCACAGCAGATAAAACACTAAGGAAATGATGCTCATAAAATTAGTCATGGATAGTGATATTTTTATGTGCTTATTGCAGTTCTACAAACTGGGACAGGGTGGAGTATTTAGGAAGCATTGGGTTGTAAATGCTTTTGTAGCATAATAGTTCTACAAGCAACTGTGACCAAGAAATAAAATCCAGTATTTGGTGTCTGCTTCAGGGAAGACTCTCTGTGCTGATTACCTTGACTGTAGCTGACCAAGTTTTAGCTTCTAGTGGCATCTCCTGCCTTGGCAAATAATAGTGTAAACTTTACAGAGCGTTTAATAAAGTCTAAGTATATTTTAACTGGTGCATTATCTTATATATTTGGTTGAGAACATGAAAGGTAGCAAAGGGGTTCTGAAGTTGGAGAAGAGACCCTTATGTGGAGGAAAAACTTGCTGACGCTTTAGATAAACAGAAACAGAAAGATGCCAGACCAGATGAAACTGAAGAAAATGAAGAGGAAAATGAGAAATAAATGAAGAGGTAATGGAAGCAGCTAGTCTGGTTACAGGCTGGAAGACAGAGGAATTTCAGTGGCATCAGAAACCTGTAAAAGTAATGTATATAGGAGGGAGTCAGGGGAAATAGATACTCTAGAGGTGACACTGAGGGAGATGAAGTAGCAAGAGAGGTTAGGAAATGGGAGGGATGAATAGACACCAGCACTTACCATAGTAATCTGGGAACCTTATATTCTACTATAAAGCATTTGTAAGGGATCGGTTGCAGAAGAGAGAATGGGAAAGTCCTTGATAGGTCCTCCTGTTATTAAAGAAATTTGTGAAGTTTTTTGCCAAAAAACAGTAGAAAGGTGAAAGTAAACAATCTGATCAGAAGGGTAGGACACTTCTTAGTGTAAAAAAAACATACAGATCATGTTTTTCAGTACTCTTCCCAAGACATCTGTTATTGAACACTGCTGGAAACAGTACAAGATCTGGCCTGATACAGCAGACTTATTATCTTATTGAAAACCTCACCATAAAATGTGCTGGTGGGAGACAGGACATGTCACATTATACCCAAATCTTATTTTACAACAGGAGAACATTGAATGTTTATAGAAAAATACTTGAGGAGCATTGCGTACCCCAAAATATTAAATAATGTAAAATGTTGTCAGCATCTCCCTAACATGTCCTACTGTGTGTTTTTTTTTGTTTTTTTTTTTTTTTTTCCTACAGTAATTACAGGTAAGCTGGTGCATTTCTAGCAGCAATCTTTATTCTTACTAGTCAGTATTTTCTTTTCCAAGTCTGGCTTTATTTCAGCTTTCTTTTAAAGCATTTCACAAAAGCAAGTAGCCATTTTTAATCCTGTTTTTCATCTGGCAGAAAGTGAGTCATGAATTAATTCAGTGAACCACAGAATATACCTTGAAGTGAGGTACAGGTAAAGTCGGGGACAGAACACAGATCTCCTCCTGCCCAGCTCCCCTTCCTCTTGTCTACTTCATAAGATTATTTCACAGCTGACTTTGTGAACACAGCTTGTAACAAACAGTCCTATTTGGAATATAATGGAGATTTGTTTAGGATATTTAATGATGCAACATGACATGGGAGGGATGCTCTTCAAAAAAATCCATGCTAGTGGCTTGCACCATGCGAGTGCAGCTGTTCAGTGGAGCAGCAGTGAGATGTTCACCATATCTTTGAGTTCTGTCTAGCAGATCCCCTCCAAACCTGTAGGCTCCTGCAGTGTGTCCATTATGTTCCTGTTTGGCAGAAAGGCAATTGCTGCTGTGCTGACATTCATCACTAAGCATTCTACTGTGGGTCTGGCATTCTTATGCTGACATGCTTAGCTAAAATCAGCATGGGGGTGTATCAGACCCCGTTCAGCCTGCTGCAGTCCATGGGGAGGGCTTTTTTTTTTCCCCAAATGCTTTTTCTTCTGCAATATTATATTCTTTTCTGTCTCTGGAACCAGGTAATAAATAAGGGTAACAGCAAAATACCACAGGTAAGGAAAAGGCTGCTAAGATGTATAGATAGATCATATATGTGTTTGTGTATATAAATATATATATATACGTGTGTGTATATATATATAAATGTCCCCCCTCCCCTTAGGTAGTCAATTGAAATGCTGACTTCAGTTCATGATACTGCAGGAGGAACAGCAGCCCACTGCCACCTTCTTTAAGCAGTCATTTAGTTGCAGTGACATGTTTTGTTGTATACCCACAGCAGCAGTCCTTTGGTATTGGAGGGGGGTGGTTTTGGTTGCTTGCAGGGAAGTGTGTTATTCTTCTGGAGGTGAGGCAATTTCAGTAGTATGGCAGTTTTGCATTATGATTTCTATATCGCCAATTGTCATGTAACAGATTAGAAAATGCTGGGAAGTAGGATAGCTGTTTCCGTATGTAGAGCACAGACACTAAAGGCACCTCTGCTGATGAAAAGTGATTTTTGCATATCTCTTGAATCTTCATACTCCTTTCAGAAGGAATGACATTTGAAAAAAGACTGGATTTAATTTTCAGACATGCTAAATATCTAGTGTCTGTTAACTTCATGTTATCCTGGGGCTGTTCAGAACTGCTGAATATGAGGACCAAAGCTGTGTAGGGTGTTTCTTTTCAGTAACAGCTGAGACAAGCTGTCTGCAAAAACGCTCATTTTAATGTGCTGATTACATGTACTAGTACTGTGTTTCACTGCTTTAAAATATGTTTATTTCCTTTACTAAGGTATTATCAGATGATTGATCTAATTCTTAAATGAAGTTCAACTCACGGTGCAAGTAAACCACTTTGTAACTTCAGAAAGAGTGACAGTATCCACACTTACTCTATAAGCTATGTAACTAACATCCTGTATTATCTATAGTATCCTATAATATCTATAATAGTAGGTGCAGAGACTGTAGATGTACTCCATATATGTGTAGTAAACTGGAAGGTGGTATAGTTCCATAGTATAAAAGCAAACGTGCAGGGCCTTTTCTGTTCTGCATTTCATACTCACTGAATTTGGTGCAGAATTATTCTCCTTTGAATTGAGCCGTAGAAACTAACTCACCATTTAAAGAGAAATGTCCCTCAAATTTCTGGCTATGAACAATGGCAGTGTTAGCTTGTCATGCAAAATGAAGAGATAACTGATGTATTGTTGTCCCAGTCTGCAATAGTTGTCTGAGCTGAACGCAGCAGCTCTGTGAGAGTTGGGAAGTATGCTTTTTATCACAATGTTCTCTCTTAGTCAAAGTACTAAGGATAAATGTCTGAGTGTTTACGTACATTTTTTTTTGCTGATCAGACATCCACTGCTCTTTTAAATATGTTTTCGGGAACAATTACAGGAATTGCTATTTTATTCTCAGTGTATTGACATAAATCTTAATAAAGTAAGTAAAAAGCAGAGTTGGAGTTTAATGGGACTGACTTCCTTCTTCCTGCTTTATAAAAGGTTGGATATTCAATCAGGAAGAAGAACAACACTGCTTGTGATCACATGCCATAAGTAGTGTTTTAAATATTACAAGAAATACTTAAGGGAGAAGGATTTGAAAACAATTTGCATTAAAATGTAGTTGGACGAAATATTAGTATTTTGGAGTTTTCGTAGGTAACCCTGTTAAAGAGTTGTCAAGTATAAGCTGTTTGCCTCAATCTAGGTGTAGTAAGTAGCCGTGAGTCATCTTTTTTTTATTATTATTTTTTATTTCCTCATGTTGAAATTCAAGTAACCACACCTAAATCTCTGCAGGTGTGTTGATCTCTTCTCCATAGCTGTTCAGTGTAGTTGATTTCTATATCAGTGAAAAATAATAATCCTTGATACATCAGCCAACATGAAAGGGGGGTGATAAAAGTTGAAAGGGTAAGACGTGTTGTCTGCAAACTGCTGGGTCTTGTAGCTAAAGAAATTTATATAGTAACTGTTGCAATCTCCTTTGGAGGAACCCATGTTGCAGATGTTGAAGCCTGCTTTCTACTCTTAAGGCTATAAATCAAAATAAATAAATAAACTTGGCCACTTAAAATAGAATCTAAATATGTCTAGGTAGTTAGACAATTTTTGTGACTCCATTTGTATAGGCAACTATTACATTCAGATAGTTGCTAAGCGTAATTTTACCCAGAAACGACTTTGAAATTAGAATTTAAATAGCTATGGAATTATAGGAGAGGATATACCATTTCTGTATAAATCAGTTTAATAAAAATCAAACCCCTACTATTTATTAGAAATAATTTGACAACACATAGGGTACCAGAGCCTAGAAATAAAACACTGTGGATACCAGACCTGTTCATGTTAACTTCTGCCAATTCAAATTCACATCTTCCTTTTGGATATGTACTGCATCCCCACCAAAAAAAGAATTTTCTGATTGGGATCCTGTATTTTTTGGATAAAAGAACAGAAAGGAATACAAAACAGAAATGTAGGTAAAAAAACAAGGGCATCAACAAACCTTAATACAAATGTTTAGTCTATCTAAGATTGTGTACTTAAATCCATATTTAGACACACAGGAAAAAGACCTTATGCTAAAATGAAATATTGTATAGACAGACTTTTTTCTGTGAAGGACAAGATATATAGTCTTTTTTTTTTTTTTTTGATGTTTGCTTACAAATAAAAACTCAAGGTAACCTTCAACCTGTCTCTCTCATCTATAGTAGTGCTGTATAGAAGGCTTTCCAACACAACTAAGGTATAGTTAGTTCTTGGGTAGTAAAATCAGCAGGTAAAGGGAGTTGTGATGAATATCATAATGTTTTATTATTGGTGTATCAATTTGAAAGATAGTGAGAAATGTAGACAAGGAAAATTGGTGAAAAGCCATCTATTTTCTATCTAAGACTGAAACATTTTGTAGGAAGGAGAAAGAGGTACTGGAAAAAAAAGTGGCCAAAAATGGCAACCAAAATGATTAAGGGTCTGGATTCACCTATAGATAGGACAGAATAAAAGAAAAAGGAAAAAAAAAAAATAAAGTGATAGTTGAGATCAGGAAAAAGATGAATGAAAAGGTGAATGACAGGTTTGTGCAAACTAACAGTATGGCTGTGGATTAGGTACAGTTGGTGCTTGTGTTTACACTTTCTGATGTTAAAAAACATGCTTTAAAATAAATAGAAGTAATTAAAAACACTTTTCTGTGTGGTATTTAATGAATTCAAGAAAGTTGCTGCCACAATGTATAATTAAATTCAAGAGCTTAATAAGTTTGGGGTTTGATTTGTTTACACTATAAAATACTTTGTTCATATGGATATTCACCTTAACATAGATGGAAAAAAATTAGTAGGAACATAAAACTTAATGCATTCTGCCGAATCACTTTTAAAGGCGCTTTTCTGATCAAGCGTGAAATACTGTATGACAGTAGAAGGTATGTGAACTAATGTGTTAAGTTAGAAGGTTGAGCAGTAGACACGTTAGTATTTTTTTCCTTGACACCTGTAGTTACCTTTGCTTTTTCCACATTAAAGAACTGGAACAAGGAAGGACTCGCATCAGCCTAGTGTCTGAGAGACACTAAACAGTCAAGACCTGGCATATGACCAGGACTCCTGTTATTTCTGGGCTAACATCTGCAACCTTTGTTGCAGATTTCTCTCTGATTAGTTTTACAGCCACTCTGTTCGTGGTTGTAACTGCTCATTCAGTGCAGAGAGGGACAGTGTCATTCAGCAGTGTAACAGCGCAAGTTGTATCACAGTATCAACCTGGTTAGAATCTACTTGCCTATGACACTGAATGTTTTGTTTTATTGCAAGAGCAGCATGTATACTTTCAGGGAGCTGGGGGTGGGGTGTTGTTTAAAAAAAAAAAAAAAGTAGGTAAGTCAGGGCATGATGTAATTGCAATCAAGTGGAAAATGTTCTGCCTGTGCTAACACCATGATGATCCTTGGGTAGGACAAGAAACTTTAATGTCAAAATTCTTATATATACAATGGCTACATAGAATCTAGTGTTCTGTATTAACAAAATGTGCAGTCTCGCAGTGCAGAAGATACGTAGAAAGCTAGTGATTTTGTCTGTGCAGTTATGATATAGCAGTTGGTTCTGAAGGCCGGCAGGCAGAAGCACAGAGCTGGCCTTAGTAATCAGTACAGGGCAACAGGCTGTTGGGCTTTGGGAAAGGGCTGCAGGCCTTCAGCATAGTGTCTCCTTACTGTTACTCCACAACTGTAAAATAAGTGCCATTTAATCCCCCCAGTTTTTGTTGATGCATTTTCAGAGTGGTTGTTAAATGGAGTGCGTTAATATGCTGATGTGACCACTACAGATTCAAGCAAGTGCTTAAAGTCTTTCAGCTCATGTCATACTACTGAGCTTCCTGTTGAAGGGAGTGTGGTATGAGCAAAGTGATTTTGCATATTCAGTAGCACATTTGCAAGTGTAAGAAAACAATCATACTTTCTCCAATTTCAAGTTTATAGGTTTTGTCTGCAGTTTGGCCTATGAGAAAACAGCTTGAATTGGACCATACTTCATAGTTTCTATGCCAATATAAATATTATGGAATATTTTGTTTGAGCCCAGTACAGTTTAGAGTCGCTTAGATATTAAAGTAGATATAGGCATGTGTAATAAGTTCTTTACACGTGACTTTCTAAATGATGTTGAAAACGTTTTTTTAATCAAGCAAGGAGTCATCAGCATATTGCTCATTACACTCCTTTTTTAAACTTTGTTTATTAAAGACCATGAGGAACACACAAATATGTTCACTAAACAGTGGAAATGTTGTTTACAGTGGTCTTCAGGATCTAAATCTCATATTTTATATTATTAGTATGGACTGTTAATTTGTGCTGCATCAGTTGAATCTTCAGTGATATGGAGACAAAATTTTTTTGCTCCCTGGTCAGGCCAAGGGGAAGTTTAATACTAACTTCTTGTCCTGGTTTCGGCTGGGATAAAGTTACCACCACAACAGTGCTTCATATGCATAACTGTGAAGTGGTGTATAAGATAAAAAATATGAAATTATAGACATAGATTGCAGATAGTACCAGAGTAGAAATAATTTCCTCTGCCTTACACCTGCTTATGACTATTGTGAAGCTACAGTCAAGCACGATAAAGGAGCAACATTAGAGTAGTTCTTTACCAGTGTATGAGGCTGAATGTTCCCATTTGCCCTCTTTGTTTCCTTGGAACTTGGCACAGAAATCTGAGGCTTCCCCTCTCAGGAGCAGTCTTTCCCTCTTGGGGATGGACAGAACAGCTAATTAATTCAAGCATTTCCAGGGACAAGAAGGCTCAAGGCAAGTCGAAGTGGCTGCCTACGATACCAGGCAGAGTATGGACAAACAGCTGTAGCCCATTGCCCACTCTGTCCATGCTGAAGATGGGCTAATGGCTACTGCAGGAGGGGCTGACTTTTCTTTCCCTTCTGCTCCTCACTGCAGCCACTCCTCCCACTTCTCCAGTACTAACAGGAAAGAGACTCTCAGACTGTCCTTTTTCTGTCTCTTCCTTTTCTGAGCATCAGTAGTCCAGCCTTGCTCATAGTTTATTTTGTGAGGAGCCTTGAGCCAGATCTGTCCTGGGAGATTTATGATTGCATTTTTAGACTTCAGTTTATCTCTTGATCTTCTGCAGTCTTGAACAGAGCTCAAGAATTTGGAGTGAGAGAAGGAACATCTGTGCTTTCATCCTGTAAGGCATCTAGAGTCTTTCTGTATTGTCAGTAGCATCTCTTTACCAGTGCAAGTGCTTTTCCTATGAAGCAGAGAGACTTCGTTGACAAGGGAGAGATTCAGTTTGTTTAGCTCTTTCTCTTCTGGATGGTAAACTGGTGCAAGGATGCATGTTAATAAGTTGCTGTCATAGTCCCAGGAAAGAAGTAGTTTGTTTACTGCCAACTCCAAGGTCCAGAGCTGGTAAATACTCCACAGTATTAGAGTACCATGGAGTACCAAGGTCATCTGTTTCCATCTTTTCTGTGCACCATGGTGATAGTGGTTTCTTGAGTTGGTCATAGAGACTTGAACATCTTCCAGATTGTGGTTGGTTTGTCCTGCTCAGGAGGAGTTATTGGAAGGAACAACAGAACAGCAAGAAGTTGAAACTGTGTCAGCTCATTTTTCTATCAACACAGACAAAAGGGGAAGGCAAACTGGGGTTAGCTCCTGGCACTCCATCACTTCCATGTCATGCTGCCGAAGGGACTCTGAATGCTTGGGTTCAAAACTGCCTTGTTTGGCAGGGCAAATGCCTTTGAAATGTACTAAGGAACTGAGATCATTTTTCATTTTTGCCATATTTGCCTCAAAAATGTATGAGGACTTTTTTTCTGAAATAATTTGAATCTGGAAATTGACAGTTTCTTTGCGCTGTATTACAATTTCTCTTCCATTTCCACATATAGCTAGGTTGTACCAACAGGATTAAGTAATGGAGATTCAGCGCTGATATTTGTAACCAAAAGAAGGACTGCTCTTTATAAGCATGAGCAGGGATCACTCTCATACTGTCAGTGCCAGTACAAACGTTTTCTTCCAACTCTCATCTTTGCTTCCCTCAGTGAATCCTCAGTCTCATTGATTTTTAACTTTGCTTGAGTTCCCATCAAGTCCTTCTGATTCCTCAGTAATTTGCACTATATCCCTGTTGGCATCATGTTTGTCTGAAGATTACTGCTTTGTGCTGGCGTTCAGGAGCATCCTTCCCTTTCTGATCCAAAATGGTACCATTGACTTCTCCATTGAAAAGAATAAGTGTATGTGGGAACTCTCCCTCAGACAGAAATTGTCATGTAGCTGCCTATAGTGTCCTTTTCTTTGCTGCTCAGATATATTCTTTCATGAAACACAACCCCAGAAATTGTTCTTGTTTTGTGGCAAAACTGGTAAAATTGTCTCCAGTGATAAAAGGGTTTAACAGAGGATTTCCCTTTTTCTTTCTCCTATGATTGCAGCTATAGACTCACAATTTTTTCTCATAGTTTTTGGCTCTTAAAATGATGATGCAATATGACCAATTCATGCTTTTATGTCATGCGGTGAGAAGTGAAAACTCTTTTTGGAGCAGATAGATGCTTTTCCAGCAGCCTGTGAGCACCCAGTTCTAATTGGAACAAGTATCTTCATGCAGAGACAGCACCTGGTAGCCCCTACAGAATGGAGATTTTAATGGTATATTTAGTGTAAGACATGAGGGAATGTTTTAGCAGAGATTATCACTAACTAAATTAAAGATTGAGAATTTAACTTTGCTTCCAAAGAAAGATGATAGGAGTTGCATCATTCCTTTATGTCATTGGTTGCAAAAGATGCTCTTAATATAAATTATATTCTGGCACGAGAGAAATGTGTCCCACAGTATTCCTTTCATGTCATTGGTTAGAGAGCACTAGTGCACAGGAGCGAAAGCTATACCATTAGGGCATGTTCTTCATAACTAAGAGAAGATAAATAGATCTTCATGTTAACGTTGCATCTTCCTGTAATTTAACAAAGAATGCACTCAACAAAATGTCTTGTCTCTTAGCTTTACAGTGTATATCAGCAGAACCCTCATTAAGAATATAATCAATATTTTGTTACTGTTGCTGGATTACAAAGAAACATTTTTAAAAGCAGGTATCCATGTAATGTGTGCACCTGTAACGATTTACAGTAGATGGTTCTGTGGCATTTATCACCTCTTCAACTGACCTGCTAAAGTAGTGAATATCACTATGCCCATTTCACAGGTAAGGAATCTGGACTTGGGTATATGACAGCTTAGCTTCAGAGTTAAGCATCTGATCAGTCACATGACATGTTTACAGAGAAGGTGGAAGAGACTAAACGCAAAGATAATCCTGCCTTCCAAAACAAGATATTTGTAAGCTGCGGTTCTTAACATATTATGATTAAGGTAGAACATTTTTTACTGTGACCAAAAAAACCCCTAGAGTTACCAAATGGCAAGTCAAAAATGATATTAAAAAGCTTTTTTTGGCCCTAGAGTCATTGAATCATTTAGGTTGGAAAAGATAATAAATTTCAACCATCAATATGACCTACTGAATCCCATCACTAAGCCATGTCCCTTAGTGCCTCATCCACATGTCTCTTAAATACCTCCAGAGATGGGGACTCCACCACTTCTTTGGGTAGCCCATTCCAGTGCTTGACCACTCTCTCCATGAAGAAATTCTTCCTGATATCCAATCTAAACATCCCCTGGTGTAACTTGAGGCCATTTCTTTGCATCCTATCACTTGAAAAAGTGAGAAAAGAGAACTGACACCCTCCCTGCTGCAACCTCCTTTCAGGATTTAGCTCCATTCACTATGACTCTTTGAGCCCGGCCATCTAGCCAGTTCTTTACCCAGCAAACTGTATGCCTGTCCAAGCCATGAGCAGCCAGTTTCCCCAGGAGAATACTGTGGGAAACAGTATCAAATGCTTTACTAAAATCCAGGCAAACAACATCCACAGCCTCATCTACCAAGCAGGTCATCTTGTCATAAAGGGAGATCAGGTTAGTCAGGCAGCACCTACCTTTCATAAACCCATGCTGGCTGCTTCTGATCACTCAGTTGTCCTGTATGTGCCATGTTATGACACTCGAGATGATGTGCTTCATAACCTTCCCTGGTACTGAGGTCAGACTGACAGGCCTGTAATTCTCTGGATCTCTGATATTGCAATAACAACCACAGTATAGAGACAGAGGGACACCAGCCTGTATTTAGAGAGTGTTCGTAAAACTTATGACTTACTGTGACTCCTGTCCTCTCTGAGTTGTTTGTGTGAGAATTTAAGGGTTTTCATTAATTTTCTGGGTTTTGTGCCTGGGTTAGAGCAAAACTTGAAAACCTGAGCTGGGGATGCAGCTAAAACAGAAGGGAATTTTAGCCAATGTTTTAGGAAGAAACCTTGCAATTAACTTTATGGCCTACATATTTGAGTGCTTGAAGTTACCAAAAGTCTTGAATCTTACTTGGAGGATAAATGGAAGAGTTTCAGGTATGTTTTGTGTATACCAAGATATAGTCACCAACTCACATTGAATAGGTATGTGCCTGACAAATCATGGGGAGGATGACAAACAGGGCAGTCCTGCTTTCTCCCATTCCTATGTGACTTACAGCTTTATATACCAACCATGCAAAATCTTGCAGCACATTCACTGGTCTGTAAGCAGTCACAGCAAATCACAGTGTGGATGTCATTGAAGAGTCTGGACAAAAGCCCTTGATCAGCTATACTGCTTGTTCTACAGTAATTGCAGTGTCTGAGTGTTTTTAGGGGAATACACAAATAAAGCACATTACTGTAATACACAGATAACAGAGCCATTGCATGGTATGAACACTTAAACCCTGCTTTTAAAAAGCATGCGATTTATAACGTGTGTTATTTTAACCCTTAAAAAAAATCACAATCACATTGGTAAATCTGGATTCATCAAATTTAAGGATCAAAACATGCAGAACAGAATCAGAAATGCAGACGTATCAATTATGGTAATGCATGTGACCAAATAAAGAATATGCATTCAGTAGCTGCTTTAAAAGTCATATGAAGGGAATGGCATCTCTGTTGCACGCATGCCTGGCTGCCTCATTTTCTGAAAATAATACTTGAGACTGAAGATACAATACAAAAGAGAACTGGAAGTAAAGGATGTTATATTGCTGGGGTATGAGGAAATGAAGGAAAAAGGTTTGCTGTTCCTCCTCAGACCATTAAATAAAGGGGAGAGTTTGTAATGATGAGGGATGGACACTTTTTTTTTTGGTTTTGCTGTCTTTTTTTTGTTTTGTTTTGTTTTGTTGTTTTTTCTTTGTGGGAGTGATTAAAAGAGAGTGAGAATACAAAACGTCATGTATTGGCAGTGAGTCAAAGTCGATTGCAAAGGACAGTGTACACAGATGAAAAAAGCAGCCAAAAAGATGCTGCTTGCCTTTTCTTTTTTTTTTTTTTCTTTTTTCGCCCCACTAAAAAGCTTGAGAGAGAGAAGAAAAATTCCTTTATCTAAAAAGAAAAGAAGTAGACGTTTGCAGTTTCTGGGTCAGCACAAAGGTCTTTCCTTGACCTTCCAGACAGAGGTACTGCAGCCTGGAAGGAGGAGTTTTGCATTGTGCAGTCTCACAACCTGTGTGGGAATCCCACAGGCTTTGAGACAAAGTGGAAGTCCTTTAAGGAGATTGTTTGCTTTCCCATTTGCAGATAACCCATACGTGGCTGCTGGATTGATAATGTTGAGTTTAAAAGCTGGGAAGATCAGCAATTATTTGGCTTCTTGACTAACTGCAGCAGCAAGAACAAAGCAGGGCACAGCTCACAGCTTCATTCCTCTGAATCTCTTGTTTATGACTAGTGTTGGTCAAATTAGTTGATTAGTATAGCACAAAGTGCTCTGCCAACAGACTCCTCTGTCAAGCATGCAGTAGCCCTCACTGTAGCCATATGGCAGAGGAAAGATGTGATTTATCCTATATTCATGATCCTGCACTTCAAGGAAGTTGTGACCTCTGTTCTTCTATTTCCAGCTTCAATTGGTCAGCAGATTAAAAGGCTAAATTTGGGCCGTGTGAAGGTCAGGAAAACAAGATACCATGCTTGAGTTCAAACTGGGTGCTAAGATACTGAAATACCTATTGAAATTAAAAGAATATATGCTAAGCAAACTAAAGCTCTACTAATATAGTCATTTCTGGGAAACTTCATCTTTGTACGACTATGTGTGACTATGTGTCACCCTAACGTTGCAGCAGTACAGCGAAGTGAAATAATTATGACACCTGCTGGGGATGGGAAACTAGCTCTAGCAGACTGTTTGTTTTATCTTGCTAGGCTTAAGATGGTTACATCTTTCACCAGATCATAAAGGTATACTAACCGCTATTTTTCAGGGATGTTTGTGAAAGTACAACACAAAAAGACCAATCCTTACAACTTAGGTATTATATAAAGCAGAAAATGACCCCAAAACCAGCAAGGAAGTTATTTTTTATATTGACCATACAGAGTGAACAGAGTCTGTGATTCTGTATGTGGAGCAGGTCCCACTTGTTGTGCTGAACATCATCCATTTTATATTATGATACAGATTGTGTCATGCTTGCCTGCTTGTCAGGGTCCTGACTGAAGGTCATGTCTTTGTTTAGCATTTGGAAACAATCTGTCCTAACTTACTGAACCTTCTCATCCAGATTCAATGCCAGAACAGAATATTTTGACAACTCCTGAGTTTTGTTCTACTACATCAAAAGGAAACACGTCAGGCTTTTTTTGCTGTTTTGGGGACCATAATTGAAAGTCCAATTATTTTAGCATGTGTTCTTGAACTAGATTACGTAGTGTTTCTCCAGCTGCTTGGCTGGTAGGTTGTTGTGTCGTTCCCCCCAGTGCCCCTTCCCCAACTGTCAGAGTATAGTTGGCAGAGATGGTCTTTGTATGCTACAGATACGTACCACTCAATGAGAGCTACCAGGTGATGACAAGGAACACTCCACTAGATTTACATCTTAGGCACTGGCATCCACTGGACAGCTATATTATGTTCAAGAAAGTAGAAATCTCCATCTAAAACATTTTTTGTTGTTGGTGGTTTTTTTTTGCTTCCAACAAAACAATTATTTACTACTATTACAGTTGCTGTCAATGAAGATTTTCTAGTCTGGTTTTTATCCAGACTCTTTGGAGTTCTCAACAGTATAGGCTTAGCATTGCAAGGATAATGGGGCAAGGTTATCCCAGCTTTTATGTCCTCTCATATGGGAGCATAAGGAACAGAAAGTACAAGCATAGCTGTGCTGAATGCCAGTACTGCCAGGAAAACATGTGTTGTGTACATGTGCCTCACAGACTTGTACAATAGGATACACATGGAGTACAACATCTTGAAGTATCAGAGCTATTGTAGGATAAGTAATTGCTTCATCTTAAGCTGCGTCCAGATGCGCAGCCCACAGTCTTGGCCAGGAGCTCGCTCCTTCACCATAGCCTGGTGAGAAGAATAAAATTTTGCAGTACAAATGTTGCCACATTTAGCCATGTTTTTCTCACTTGAAACAAGATTGTTCTAATCTGTTTTGCATGTGGCTACAGCCTGAGATCATTTAGAAATGGAAACTAATACAGAATGTCACAACTCACTTATTATGTCATTCCACAGCGAGATCTCATTACACTGGTGCTCAGGGTCTGCTCTGGTTGCCAGTAACTTTTTGAGTAAAGTCATTGGTTTTAACATTCCCTTACCAAACTGTTGCTCTCAGAATTAGTGGATGCAGCAGCTCAGAGGTACTGCCTGTGAAAGGGCCACAGTTGTGGGGTTCAGCCCCTTTCTGAGGGGGGCCTCATTCCTCCTGTGAAGGGAGGGGGAAAAATCTCCAAGACTGTTGTCATAAATATACTGACAGGCGTGTTTATTCCTGTTTGTTCCTTGTAGCCTTCTATGAGGTATGGAAATGTTCTACTTTGTAACATCCTGACAGTGTGATTGTTGTCTACATATAATCACTGACGGGAGTGAAATTACCTGTTCTACTTGATATCGAGTCATCTTCTCCTACGGTATGCTCTGTCACTCCGCCTTGTGGCATGTCCTTTCCCCTCTTTCCCCTGTCTGTAGGAGTTCAGGATAAGCTACATTTAGTTAGCTCTTTTTCTTCACATTAAAAATTCTGGCCAATTTTAACAAAAACACAGCCTTGTGTTTAAAAATAATAATAAAAAGTGTAGGTTTTACCGAGGAGAAAAAACACATAGCAGCATGGGGGAATTATGAATACTGCTCTGAAGCACTCTTACAAAATTGTGCATTTTTCTCCTCTTCGGAAATTTGAAACAAATGGCAGTCTGTCAGGGGACACAGGTGGCAGGTGTTGGCTCTGCTCAAAGGCAAAAGAAAACTTGTGGTCCGGCAACTAAGGAGTGGGCACGTAGTCTCACAGGGAAAGAATTTAACTTCGTAATACATTATCACTACCACTCAACTGAAATTAAGCAGTTTTCTTAAAACCATTATCCTCTTACAAGAAGCACTCCCTCAAACTTTTAGTGAATGTAATGAGTTGCCTATCTGTAGGAACTCCAAAACAGGTAAAGAGAAAGTAGGAATTCGGCTCCTCGGTTCTCCTTGGCGCTGCAGATCCACAGAGCGGGCATTCTTTCAAAGCTCCATAGGGTTCACAGGAAAGGGGGGTAGGAGTCAATGTCCAGTCCTGATTACTTCATTATATTTTTTGATCCTCGTGTTAGATTGCATTCATCATCATCAGTTTTCATATTTTTTGATCTCCATGCCCTTAGGTAATCTGTATGTGCTCTGTGCCTCATCACATTTCTCTTTCTGCAGTTTAATTTGAGTAGAAGTGTGTAACAAAGCTCAAGATATATGCCAACACTAACCGTGCAAAGAAATAGTTTATCCCATTAAGTGTATTTGTTTATTCGAAACCTTCTGCTTTACTGATATTTATTTTTCCATAATAGGGTCAATGCATCTTGTCCTCCTGTTGGAGTGTTAGGTAGCATTTAATTGCTATTCACCTGAAAGATTGCTTTGACATAAATTACATTTAATATTAATTGAATTATAAAATTTGAGTTTATCATATTTACCTCAGATCATAAATGTTAAATTTATGATTTGAGGTACATATCTTTTTTCTACAGAATTAAGGAGATGCTATTAAATGCTTGGTCACCTTTGATAAGTGTTATTATCAATTATATCCTTAATTATTATTATCTGTCAAGATATGCATTATGAATAAGTATAAGTTAGGGTTGAGAGGTTATGGTTCTGAGTCATTAATTTAAACTTGCATATATTCAGTAGTGTTTAGAAAATTGGTCTGTGATTGTGCATTTCATCCCAAACAATTTATCTGAACAGATTAAGGAGAGCAATAGTGGTTAGTTTAATGATAAAAAGTGGAGTTATTTTAAAATTCTTTAATTGAGAATAAACATTTCCAAAGTATTTGGTATGAAAGTAGTGAATATAAATGAGACATCATTTGTACATCTGAAGATATATCTTCACACTTATGCATCTGAGGAAAACACAAAGAACAGATTCAGCAGGAGCCCAGGTTTTGACTTGTATAATTTCAAAAGATATGCAACTGGCAATATTTGTGCATGCTGTCTGATCATTTATGCTAGTAAGGAAGAGACTGGCAAGATCAAAAGCTAAAGGGTAAAGTCCACCTAAGCTCCGTTAAGACCACCTGCCTGAGAGCTAGGGTTCATTGAGGACGGATAGATAAGCAATTTCAGCTTTCCATCTTTACCTGAGGAAACTCCTGTACTGGGTCTGGCTGGGATAGAGTTAACTTTCCCTGCAGCAGCCCTTGTAGCTAGAACAGTGCTGGTGTCACACCACTGTTTTGGCTACTGCCGAGCAGTGCTGGCACAGCAC
>VXAA01000664.1:42248-60839 GCA_013399115.1 Anseranas semipalmata
TTTTTTTTTCTTCCTCTTCTCTAATTAAACTATCCTTATCTCAACCTGTGAGTTTTTTTTTCTCCCCCTCTTCCTTTGAGGAGGGGGAGTGAGAGAGCGGTTGTGGTGGAGTTCAGCTGCCCAGCAGGGTAAAACCACCACAACTCCTCAGGAAGTTCAGATGATCCTTTGGTTTAGAATTGTCCCTTTTAAAATGCAAATTAAATCCTTACTGAGATTTGTCCATAATAAAATTAAGAGATGGCTCCTTTCTGCTGCTTTATGCTGTTCTAGTCAGAGAAAGCTGACTATGTGTGACTATGTGTCACTCCTAAGACAGCCTTAGCATGTCTGTTTGAATTTTATCCGATGGCAAAGGCTACGTAGGCAGGTGAGTTGCTGCACAGCTGTCAAAATACTGCTATTTTTCAGACATACTACCTTTGCTACTAGCTGGTGTTCAGACAAAGTTATTGTCCATGTTGTATGTCAGTGAAGCAACATCCTTCCACTGGGAATATTCACCCCTGTGTCATGAATTTGGCTGATTCTTTACACTGAGCAAATGTCTGCAGTTATAGATTGGAAGAAACCCACCAAAATAAACTGTGAAATGCATCTGATTCGCAGTTCCTTTGCAGCTGTGGCAAAATGTGAGTTTGGAAGCCACTGCATAGTACTGTCAATCCAGACAATTCATGCATCTGAAGTATACTGAAGTTATTAAATAGTTCACTAAAACTCTTGACACTGTAAGGCAAGGCAACACTATTGTTTCAGTCTGTACTTAATGGTAATTGAATTATTAATCTTGAATTTACCATACTGAACATTTAAAATCATCATGTTTCTCTAGAATTAAAGCAAGTGAAAGAGAGAGAAAATATTAAATGCTTGGTCACTTTCAATAAGTAGTAATATCAATTATATTCAACAATTATTATTATCTGTCAAGATCATCTTTGCAAATATGGAGACTTCATGGTGTTAATATGTGTATGTGTATTAAAATACATGAAAAGTTGCAATCCATGAGCAGGAGTTTGTTTACTATGTTTATCATTCAAATATTTCCATTAAAGAAACACAACTATGTGGTTCATAATAAGAGTTAACTGTCAGAAGGAAAGTAATGTTTTGGAACCAGTAGGTTTTAGGAAGACTCTACAGCTAGCAGTGTTTTAAAATAGCCAAATGGACTCCTGTAGGTATGTTCAAATTAAAACATACAGTTCTTGCTGAAACATGTAATTTCCTCTGCCAGATGGCATTAGCAGGGCCCAACTAATATAGTGCTGAAGATACCTGTTTAAAACATCTACAGTGCAGCTACCTGATCATTTCTGAAAGCATTTTTATCCACATTCTGTAGAATTCAGGTGACCATGACCATATGAAATCAAAATACTCGTTGTCTGAGAAAACACAACACAATTACATTAATAAAATTGATGAATAAATGGGGATTTTATACAGTGGTCCTGCTAACTTTGTTTCTCTCTAACCTGAACCATGTTTCACTTCTCTAGCAATGTATTTCAGATGTTTTTTTTTCCTAAGACAGCCTTTGTAAACGTTAAATACAGTAAAAATAATTATATAAGAACTTTCTTATGTGCAGTTTGCATGCAATTCAAATGTTCTTTTGCAGCAGTCGCTTATGCAAACGTACGCCTAACTTTGCCATCTTGCTCCAATGCCCTTAGACTACAGACATCTAAAGCAAATCCTTGTAGCCTTCTGTTTAGTCCTATGAGTAATTGTTTAGTCATCAATAAAGCTCTTATCTCCTGAGAAATGACTCCGAACAAAAATAAAAGTAATACTATTAAGAATATGTAGCATAATTTTGTTCAAGGTTATTGAACGCAAATCCCTAAGCTGAAATTTAGTTATGAGAGATTAGTGGTTCCCAAAGAAGTTATTGTCATATCCCATCTTTTAAGTCTATATTGTTGTTGAGCTGGAAATATTAATATGAAGCTTAAAGAAAGCAACAGCTTGCTGACAAAGTTCCTGCTTTATACGTGTTCTTTCAGGGAAGGAATAAAGGGGTTAGTAATTTTTTTTTTTTTTTTAATGGGTTATGATTTTCAGCCTACCCGTTCATTGAGTATGAAGTATTACTTAGGTGATAGCCAATGGAAGACATACCTTTCTTTTGAATGTTATTTGACTTCTACACATAATTCAAATTTCCACTCAAAGAAAAAAAAAAATAAAGAAAAACATACTTGTGGGTGTCTTCCATATTTTGTGAGCCATGTCATTTTGGCAAAAAAAAAAAAAAACAGACAAGGAAGAAAGACCAACTTCAGTTCAGCACTGCATTATGAGTTGTTAATAAGCATAAGCCCTGCATTGCATGTATGTGCATATATATTGAAAATGTATTGTTTGGTTACATCAGTACAGGAGACCCTGGATATCCCAGTGTGTTGTTAGAGCTCTGAATTGGTTTGTGCCTGTGACATACTGCATCAGTTCAAGTACTGTGCTGCATTAGAAAGAGCTTTTAAGAATTTAGCAATCATTTTTGTCCAATTTTGTGATATGCTATCAATGCTGCATGAACTCCTCAGAGCTAAATGGCACCTCTGTAATAGGAAAATATGTAACCCATTTTTCTTCTGTTTTGCTTATGTATCTGTGACAAACTCTAGTTCTGAGTTCCCTTTTTGTCTTCCTCTGTACATTAAGGTAAGGAGTTCTTTTAAAAGACCGGGCTGAATTGTCAGATAGCTCTAGTATTTCAACAGCTTTCCTTTTTTACTTTTTTTTTTTTCATGGATGTTTTCAACTAGTCTTCAACTATCATGGCTATATCTTGCTTACCAAAGAAACCCACTGGTAAAAAAAATATATATATAATATATATTCCACAATATCCTCCATATATTGAGGAAATAAATGAGTCTTGTGAAATGTGTTGTTCACAGGCCCCCTTTCAATTTATGAACTGATCACTTTGATCACTTGCTGATTTCAGAAGAGGAGAAGAGGATCTGGTATTTCAGAAGTAACAGCCTTACTGGGAGATACATTAAGTTCTTAGATTCTGCAGTACTCAAACTAGTCTAGTCTTGGTAACTGCACTTTATGATTACCTCATCTATCTCGTGACATTTCATGTCAGATCTGAAAGTACAGCTATTGTAAGTTTCTTGCTCACTAGCATTAACCTTAGAACCGAAGATGACAGACTGTGTAACCTCTTACGTACTTTGGAGCCCTCGTTACACCAGTTTTCTGTCCATGCACAGAAGTAGTTCATTTTCCTTAGCAGCACCAGACACAGCTTTAATATTCCTGAGTGATTACAGCTAGTGAGATAAGACACAAAAGACTCTTCTAAAGTGACATTGTCAAGTGCGTTTTAGTACTTTAAAAATATGTTCATAGAAGGACATGTACATAAAAGAATGAGAAGACAAAGTCAGAAGCAATCAATTATAAAGATTATGAAAAATCTCAAGCACATGCTGTATTTCAAATAAGCTATCAAGTATTTGAAAACTTAATTCATAGTCAACAATAATAGACCATGATGTGTAGAATATACAAAAAATTACATAATATACAGGTAAATCAGTGAGGGTTTTTGACAGTTACAGTAAAGGAAGATAGTGGTTAATATTTCCTGTGAAGATACCTAAAAATATTTCACTCTAATTAGAAAATGGAAGAGACACAGATGTTCAAAAAAAATATATTAAAAAGGATTATGCCTTTCTATAATCCTATTAAAATGTTGCCTGAATAATCTACACATTTACGTATCTTTTAGCGTGAAATGTCCTTTGAAATTCATTTAACCCATGATGTATTTTAGAGTTTGGTACTCCAAACCCCCCAGAATTTTATATTATATTTGAGGAATTTGTACTACTCATTAGAGTTTTTTTTCCTAACTAGTGTTAGGAATGCATTTGCAATGCATTATAGTTTAAAATAGTTCTGCGAACATTGGATGTTAGATAATGTTTACAGATTGTTTGCAGCAAGTAGATTATTGATTATCGTGCACTCTAAGTCTGCTTTTGAAGTGTTTGATAGCTCAAACCAAGAACACAGTGTGTGTTGTTTTCCCTCTCTAGCAGTGTAAAAGAAGTACTTCAGAAAATTGGTTGGTTATGCTTGCGTGCCTGTTAATTCATAAAGGTACTATTGATTTATATAACTTCCTGGAAATACTAATGAAAGTGTATATAAAAGTGGTTGAAGTATATAGTAATGTTGAATTTTCAGGCATATCTGCAAATACTTTTATTTCTGCTATGAATCAGTTCCAAAATTGTATGAACTTAGTAGGAAGACTCTAATGGACATTTGGACAAGGGCCTATTTGTCCAAATACATTATGTCAACCTTCATAAAAGCTTAATCCAAAGACAGAAATTCAATAATATTTTTATAACTGTTCAATACTGCTATTGATTCCTTTCATTTTTTTTTCAACACTCATTACTCTCCTTCAACATGGGTACTGCCAAAGAGAGGGTCTATTTTATTCTACAAGCAGAGGTTTAAAATCTCTGGTGGACTTCTCGATTTACTGTCAGTATCTTTTTCTACTGGTGTAGTGAAAATCTTGTCTTAATGATCTTCCTGCTAATTTCTAAATGATTTAAACTGACTCAAGGAACATCCAGTTATAAAATAAACATCTGTATGAAACTAAAATGAAATGGAGAAGACAGTAATGGTTTGTTCTTTGGTCACTTTAGACAAAGGTGATCTCAGTTTATTATACTACTTAGAATAATAATGAGTTTGGTTATATATCTTCTGAAACTGTGTAAGTGTAAAAAGGGCATTGATTTGCCATTTTACATAAATCCCCCTGTCTAAAGTAACTGGCTTTTCAAAAGATCTGAGAAGATCTTCACCCTATTTGCACACTCAGGATGGGTTTAATCTAAGAACTGGAGAGCTCTTGACTATGAAAATAAACAAAAATTATTGTCTCTTGAAATGTGGGTTTCTTGCTCTTCAGTTCAAGTGTTGGTCTGAATTGTTGTTTTTCTCTTGGGCTGTATGGAAAGAACAATGTGTAAAGGTCAGTGGTGAATTTAGTTTGTTTGTTTATTTATTTATTGAATTATCCTTTTTATGGAATTCATCATCCTGGAGATCTCTCACAAGCTCTCTGGCATTGTCTTTGAGTTGTGCTTGGTGCAGCATACAGGTAGCTTATGAGCACAGAATCACAGAATGGTTGAGGTTAGAAGGGGCCTGTGGAGGTCATCTGATCCAACCCCCCTGCTCAAGCAGGGATACCTGGAGCAGGTTGCCTAGACCTCTCTCATAGGAGAGGTGCTCCAGTCCCTTGATCCTCTTGGTAGCCCTCTGTTGGACTCTTTCCAGTATGTCTAGGTCTCTCCTGTACTGGGAGACCTAGAACTGGACACAGGACTCCAGGTGTGGCCTCACCAATGCTGAGTAGAGCAGAAGGATCACCTCTCCTTACCTGCTGCTTGATGGGTAGGTTCTTTCCAAGGAGCAAGCTTAGAAGCCCCTCAGTATGACTGAAACTATGCAGCACAACCGTGAAGCAACATAGTAATCAAATGTTGGCATGTGTGACTTGCAAGTAATTAACACTGCCATAAAATCTCTGCACTGTATATTAAAAGGAAATTTTAAATATTTTAAAGGTGACTAATGTAGCACAGCAAACTTATGCAGAACTGCCAGCTGCTGTAGGAGTCTGGCAAGAGCTGTGAGGACTGTTATAATCTACTAACATTTGATATTTCATCTCATCAGATTATATGAATTCTTGCAGCTTTATTGCAGTACAGTAAAATACCATAGATTTGCTTCCATAAACTGTCTTGCCATTCTGATAATCTCATGGACAATAACACATTCTATTCAGCTGTTCATCTGATTGTTACTCTTATGTTGCTCTTATTTTAGCTGATTTAATGGGGAAAATTAGTAACATCAAATATAAACACTCACCATCTCATTCTTGCAATGACAGAACATTATTCCAGACAAGGCAGTGCTGCTCCAGAACAAAGAGAAGTGGGACTTAATCATCAACCTCCTCCACACTCTATTATGGAGAGGGAAGAAAAGTAGTTCGAGAGGGCTCTTCTGCCTAGCATGCAAAGATGTAACAATACCCAGTAGTAACTGATGAACCAAGCAAATCTGTGTTGAAAAGAGCACACGTTTAATATTACAGTGATGAAAGTGCCTAGATATGATGGGTTGTCCGTCACTGGCATCAAAATTGGGTCTTTTCTTGTAAATGCTCTGCCTCAAACAGGAAGTCCCAGATCTTGTGTTGTGCATATGAAATCTTTGTAATTTGGCCTAAGTTCCCTGTAAGATATGGTTTGCTGTTTCATTTGGCAGCTGTGTTTGTATTAACACATAGGGCAGGCAGTGACAATTTTCTAACCTTTATTTTGTACGATTTAGCTGTTAATTTCCCCTTCATTGTTTAATACTTTAAATAATGTAAGTATTTAAAAAATTAAATACATTATTTATAATGTATTACATTCTCTGATGTTCCATCATTTTCATCCAACAACTTCTTATACTGCTGAGACTTAATATCTTCAATTTTATGGCTAGTTCTAACTACATGAGATTTGATGAGTGAAATGATACTCAAGTAAAATTATTCTCCTGTCTTGTCCCTGAAGTAGCAAAATTTTGGCCCGATGTTTGCCACAGGAGGCATGGTATAGGACTCTCTCTCAATGCACCTATCAGCTGTGCTCTATAAAACTCATGATTATCTTAACGCTGAAATATGGTTCATAAAAGCTAAGTAACGACATTGAATCCTTTCTGAAGTGTCTCTGCATTTTTGCATTGTTTCACTGATGAATATTAAAGTTGCATATTTTTCAAGTAAAAGGAGAGCCTGGTCAAAGTTTCTTGAATGAAGTATTGTTGTTGACTCCCTAAGAGTATTTAACAACAATTAAGCTTCCAGACTCCACTGAATTTGCACTTACATTAAAATTCAGTTGAAATTTGGTAGCTACAGACTGCAAGAAGAATTTTTGTATGTACTCTAATTAACAAAAAACGTTTTTTTGTTGGTCACAAAATTACTGTCAATGTATTTATTAGGGTGTTAAGGTACAGAGATCACAATTCTCTATCTGCTGTGGGTAGACTAGAATGTGGGCTTTGCTAATACTGGTTTAAGGGAGAAAGTATCTAAACATAAAAGATAATATAGATTTTTTTTTATGAAAAGAGGTTTTGACCTAAAAACAATACTGAAAATATAACAGGTGAAATACGTGATGCCACAGTTATTCTTCTAGTTTAATAAGTGATGCAGATAAGTGGGCAACAAAACTGATAACACTCTTAAAATTTCCTAGCACCTTTTTTCTTCTTGAAGTTAAAAAAAAATCCTATTTTTTCCTTTTTCTTTTTTTTTTTTTTTCTTGCCACCTCATGACTCATAACAGTCTGGATACATTTTTAACATACCATATATGAAAAAAGAAATTGCTGGCCAGCTGAGACCATGTAGACTGAATTTCAGCCTGGAGTGAATTTGACAGCTGAGTTATTGCAGACAGTGCTGTAATAACAACATTACCACCCTGACTGGATACATACATGGAATATTCTTTACACAGGAACTTATTTGCAATTCAGAAAACTCAGCTTGAACTTTAAGCGCCACTGAAATGGATTATAGCTTCACAGTGATATGCTGGAGCAAGTTTTCAGTGGTTCAGGCAACCTCTTGCTTAGTCCTGCACTAAAACTTCTGGGTAAGTCACCCCTCCCTTTAATATTATAAAAATCACCCTTGCCTGTGATTACCTGAAGAGATGCTTTTTGCCTTCAGAATGTAGCTCACTGAACTAAATGGAGCAAATGCACTGGCTGACTCTCATAAGTTCCTGGGGAAGAAGCCCAAACTACCTTCTAAAAAGTCATCTTTCTCTCTCACACATATACTTGCACACTGGGCAAAACGCTTCAGATTATACACATTGAAAAGAGTACTTTATTACAGTAAAAAAGTACATTTTCAGAAAATGGACTGAATTGGATAAAAGTCATTCTTCTAATACTGCCATCTTGTCCCTTCCCTTTACTTCCCCCCCAACCTGTCTGCCATTGGTTGTGAAATCATATTTCTTGAAAAACTGTTATGTCTTTTTTAGTCCTTCACCTAATAGAATATGGAATTTTACCACAGGCTAAGCTGGTTATTGAGCTGATGCAGGGAACCCCTTGTGCTGTTTTTAATTGTAGCTACACTGTGAGAGAGGTTCCTGAATTCAGTTAATGCAAGCATATATTGTACATTCCCTTCTGTGGATGTGTAGAGTGCCTTTGTCATGTTGAAACGTTGCCAGAGAGAGAAGAATCATGTGGGATTCACTCTCATCAATTGCTTAGCAATATCTCTGTCTTTATTTTAAGATCAATGCGTATGATAGTAGTAATTTGATGCAAAGAAAAGTGCATACTGCTTCCTTTTATTTATGTATTTATTTATTTTGAGCCCTTATCTATTTAAAGGATTTCATTCAAAAAACTCATTTTTTTCTATCGTTTTGGGGGTGGGGAGGGTGTGTGTGAAAAGTCACCCTCTTTGAACAGTCTGTATACTTTTTTTACAAATAACTTCATTATGTTGGAATGTGTGTGAAACTCGTGATGAAACCTTGAATGGACCCTTGGCATTAGAGTAAATGTTGCTCTTGATTCCATAACTTTGCCTCTGCTATACTCACTGCATGTGTTACATGGGTCTTATGCTCAAGTTACGTGACAATGCAAACTGCTTGTCAATAGAGGCAATATCGCTCCTTCCAGAGAGGCTGGTGGTATTACAATGTATGTTTGAAAGACAGAAAAATGTTGGACCTCATACACACAAAGCCACAAAAACTGTGTGGAAATGGCCAAAATGTTTAATTTACCATAACTATATTCTTTGTTTTGGAAAATGTGAACAAATATCCAGGAGCTGGCATTTAAGTCAGACCTGCCTCCAGGCTGATCTGATTTGCAAGCTGAGCCTGTACTACTATCATAAACACCACATCACAGGAAACCACTAACACTAATGCTGACCAAAACAGTTGTGTCTTTCCAACATTCTCAGTATAATCGCTTGAAAGAACTCATGCAGTATTAGAAAGGCTTCCAGTGTACAGTAAGTCACTGTTAAAAATCATTTGGTCCGTACAATAGGGTTCTCTGTCTACTCACATGTTATTAGGAGCTCTTAGCATAACTGTTTGGGTTGTAACATTGCCTGAAGTAAGTGACAATGCCTACCAGGGGAAGGTTTTCTGTGGTTAACTGTAAAATATGGCACACCATTTGTTGGGAGAGATTAAAACTAAATGAACGCAGAGGAAACCAAAATCTCAGACCATTTTGAAAGTTTTTTCCTCCCCTGTTGTCTGAGACAGAACCCTCCATACCTGAGCTCATTTTCTAATGTTCTGTGAAATCCAGTGAAGTATCATGTAGCATCACTGATATTATCACGCAGTACTGCCTTTCCCATGCTTTTTGCTTCTCCTTGCGGGGAACGATGGTTGTGGCTAGAATTGAAGTTGCCTAATATTTGCCTAATAACATCCGGCAGAATAGTTCATGACACCAAACATGTTTTTTGCTGCCCATCTGAAAGGCCTTCCAAGCTGGTTATTCTAAAAGCAAAAAATCCACAGTTTAAAAGTAGTTGAAGGAATTGGAGCTAAAGTCCTCAAAGACACAATCTGTATGGAGCATGCTGGTCATTACCAGGCTTCAAGTGTGTGAAAATGCTGCAGACTGCAGCAGCTGGGTCCTCGCTTCCCAGTGGCTGTTGAGACACTAGGAGCAGTCACTTTAGGAGGTGACTGCAGACAGTGGACTTTCTTCGTCTTGATGAGTTACCATTCATCTGCTGAACTGCACGAGTTCTTTATGTGTTTGTGCTGCTACTACTGCATATGGAAGGTGAATGGTTGCACAAGTGACAATCAGTTAATGAATTGTAATTTATGGTGTTGTCTTTAATTGTTTATCACCCAATAGCTGACTGCCTTCCATGCTGTCCGGTTTCTTATCGAAGGGAAGGCAACTGTCAGGGTTGGATACAGAGGAGTGGTAAGAATTAAATAGCAAGGGGTGGAGCAAAGCTACTACAACACGCTTAGTTGCTCAGCTTGAGCTTTATGATATGATATTTTGAAGAAATTATATACACTCACACCTAAAAATGATCAGTGTGAGGAGTTCAAAACAGGTAGCATGAGATCCTATGCTACAGCCTCTGAAAAGCATTATGCATTTCATGTCAGATATCTAAAATTAGTGAAAAATGTTAAACGGTTCCTCTGTGCTTTGTTCTACCAACTGTAAAATGGCAATGCCACCTCTCATTTCATCAGAACGTTGAGTGAAGATGTAAAGAGCTTAGATTCTAGAGTGATAGAAAGAATTAAAAAGTTGTCGATGAAAATAAATTAGTGAGGTCTAGCTAGCCTACAGGCCTAACCTGGAACTGTAAGGATGGAATAAAATGTAGAATACCGACTTCTCTAAATGAATATCAATTCTGCTAAACATGGGGTTAGAAATTCTTAGAAAAATAGTATGTGCTTAGATATTTAAAAGCAGTATTATAATGCTAATACACAATATAGCTGAATCTAAATTATTTTTGACATCTCCTATACTTGAACACATGACTTTCAGAATCAATGTTTTGCTAAATACAGTATTTGCTAATACTGTATATAGGGAAGAACAGTGTATATTGAAGCATGAAGGAGTATGGGCTCCTTCAGGATTTACAGGAGCATGGTGTTTGTTATACCACTATACTTTTTAATTTATTGCAAAAACCACCCTGACTTAAAGCCTTTCTAAGTGACCTTGATGATACACTGCACCTTTTGAGCCACAAAGTATAAATTAAAGACGTGCAGATGTTAGGTCAAAAGATCACAATATAATATAATGTAATACTGCACTTTATGGATGGTGCTCGGAGTGTGTTTTATACTACAGCAGCTGAGGTAGGAGAAGAAACATTTTTAAAAAACAGTGACCTTAAGTTTGTATCTAACTCATTCTAATAGCAAGCCATTTGTCAGAATGTTGTGCTTTTGTTGCAAACATTACAAGAACCAATTGAAAAGAAAACACTATCTGATGATTTAAAAAAAAAAAAAAATCAAATATTCGTTTAATGTGGTCCAGTTCCCTCTAGAACTACCACAGAGAAATTCTCCTTTAGATAAATTGCTATCATCAACTTATGCAATATAGTTGATAGGCCCATTTGTTTCTGAGGTAACATTAAATCATTATCTTATTCTACGCACATGCTGAACTGAATTTGTATCATTATTCTCCCTTTTTTTTTCTCCTACTATGGAAGGGCTCTCCAGTTAAAGGCAGTGGTAAATTCCAGCCAAACGGCAACTTCCTGTCATTAACAAAAAGATGCATTTGGCAAGCTCGGAGCTCATTTCAAGTTTTATTTAATTTATTGAAGTTATACTATGATCATTGCGTAGGTGATACACTTGGGAGCATTAGTACACAAATTATAATCCATTGTGCATGCTTTTATGCCAGTTACATGTGACTAGAATTAAATAGCAAATTTTGCTACAAATCAATTACTACCTGACTGTATTTTGTGAGTGGTCTTCAGTTGAGAACTATTGATTTTCTTTCTAAATTGTGCTTTTGAACTAATTCATCCATGGAACTCTATTCATAGAAAAATAAATGATAAAATTATACATATTGAAAGAAGCATTATTTCAAGACTCTGCTGAAAAGTGGATTAAAATATTTATCTTGGGATTAGCAGTATAGTGTTTGGGACTCTCCTGGGTTTAGTTAAATACTTGATATAACTGATCCATAAATTTAAATTCCCTACTGTTTCTAATAAATCATAACCATAAAAATACACTTCAGAAAATAGTAACCTACTTTGTATCAAAATTGTCTGTATTCACACTGAATCAGAAAAAAAGAACCTTTTCTTTTACAATTTAAGTAGGAAGAAATTATACCTAATGTTAACAAATACTGACTTAATTTGTAATACCAGCTAGTCATCAGAACTCAAAAGAGGAGCTTAAACACCCATTAGAGCAATACCTAATATTATAATAAGTTTCTGTACCTATTATTATATATATTATACATATTATATTATGTAACACCCGAAGTCTTTAATCCTTTCCTTATGGTATATTTCCTTATATCTGCATAACTTCACTGAAGTCAATAAGATTGCGCACAATTAACATCAGAATTTTTACCTGGACTTTCATAATTCACCAAGATTAAAAATGAAGGTAGACTTACTGCATATGTTAACTATATGGAACAGTCACTAACTTTACAGCTTTCAGAGAATCTGCATGCCTATAGAAGACTTTCCTTTCTGAATCACACTGTCTTCAGTAATTTGACTGAAAAGTAATAAAGCTTAGGAAAACCAGGATAAAGTATGGTAAACCTACTGTGATTTTCTTCAGTTATTCAGAGTAGTCATTACCCTTTTTTGTAGTCTGTTGGTCTCTCATTTTGGAAGCGGGTATGTATCTATGTACTTGTGTAGGTAGCTTTAAAATAGGGCCAGAAAATCAAGCCTGTACGTACTGGCTGTTTATGAAGTGATTCATTTTCTATTTGGACCTCCCATTGTGTTCACAATGAAGACAGTTTAACTGCTCAGTTCTTCTGGCACTAGTGTTTGAACAAAAATCAAATATCAAAGTTATGTAGAAGAGTATCACAAAAAGCAAATTAAAGTTCACTTGGGGATTGTTAGGGCTACAAGTACTTGGTAAGTCACGGGATCGGTAAGAATACTGTGATTTAGATGATCAGCCATAATCAGTGAAAACCGCTTTTGGAGACTCAGTATTCAGAATGCCTATAAGAGACCCTATTCACTTCTCAGGACCCTAAATAGTAGTTTTCCTATTATCTATACAGTTTATGATCAGTTTTGAGGGATGCACTGCACAAATATATATATATATGTATGTATGTATGTATTTTGGCTGGACATACATTTTAAACTTTTTTGAGAACAATTATTTTGAGTACCTCTAAGTAATACAGCTGAGGAATTAAATGTACTTACAGATATTCTGTAGTCAGAATTGTCTCTCAGACAAATGTATTTGAAGCTTTTAGTAGAGAAGAGCCAAATAAGCACACTCAAGCAAGGAGTGTTGCAAATGCTAATGCATACACTTAATAATAGAAAGGTTAAATAGTCCCAGTGGTTTTGGATTCACATCCTCATGGTTAAACTCATGGGTCACTACCAAAAAGACTATTACCAAACTGCTGTTAGGTAAGGGGTCCAAGGTTCAGATCCAGTAACAACAAAATACTAAAATCTGTGGTACAAGATGTTACTCCCCATGCGGTAGAAGTTATGTAGGAACAGAATTCAATTTTTCAGTTTTTGGTGCCATTTAAACTGGAAAGCAGGATTGTCTATCTTTTTAGCCATCTGAGAATAAAAGCACAGGAGGTGGGAAGGCAGAGAATTAAGGACTTAAAACCTAAGCCAAAAAAATAAAAATAAAAATAGACATTAAGGACTTTGTTATGTCCCTGTCTTAATTAATTTAGTACAAAAAATACATTTGAGCGTGGAATGCATAAATGCATCCTGTATGTGGAGTCATTATCGAATAACATAACAGTAGTTATTCCTACAAAAACTGTAGTTATTCCCACAATTTCATATTATGTCAAGATATGTACATGTGACTCTTAGAGGGATAGATGCTTCTCTAAAAGTTTATGGTTGAATGATGTCAATTATCAGTGGGACTGGTAAATCCCATGAGACCAGTCTGGAAGGCCTACAGAGAGCTCATAGTCTGCGGCACTGCTGCAGTAATTAGAAACAGCTGACAAGGTTAGACTACGCAGGCAGTCTGTCATTGCTCAGCAAGCACCAACAGAATAGCTAACTAGGCTGGGGGACAAAGCATACCTGAAGGGTATTTAAGGGATCGCTAGAGGAGGAACAATTGTAACATCTATTTGCTTCTTGTCTATTCAAAACAATACTGGAAAACGTCCTTTGAAGAAGGCTGCAAGCTTTTTCTGTTAGACCACTAGTCACTGCAAGAGACACACTTTAAAAAGTGGAGGTGGTAAGGATAGGAAAGAAAAATTGATCTTGAATGAAGCAAAGAAAACCAGTCAATTCTCAATGTAGCAGCAAAGAGTATGCACATATTGCAAAAACATAAAACTATTCTGGACCTTGCCTGGAATTCTTGACATTCATATTTATTTATGCAAACTACATTAATTTAAATTCTTTGCAGACAGGGCACATGAAAATTTTTGGAATTAGGTTTACTTTTGCAAGTGAATGAATTTACTGTTCAATATTAACATATAAATTTACTGGCCTTCACTGATGGCTAGGAGAGTGGGAACATCATTATTATTGGGAAAAGACTTTAAGTAAAGAGAACTTGCATGTGTTAAAGTTGTTCAGTGACTGAAGATAGTTACATGCTTTATTTTGCATGGGAGTATGCTGTTGATCTCTACAACTCCTATGGTATCTGTTAAATTTTCCTTTTCTTCTTATAACCAAAACTATAAAATATGCAACCTTTGGCATGTTTTAAATTCAGCAGATAAAAGCATGTAGACCTATGACAAGTGGATCTGAATTCAGACAATGCTAATTCAGGCTTTGAGCATGGATTTTTTCCCCTTCCTCTAAATGCAGCTGGGATATTAATTTTTTGTTCACCCAAAATGTCAGAAAGCCTGCAAGAGGAAGATCCTTTGCTTCCATACTCCCTCCTTTTGTTGTAAGTAAGGTCTTCAGCAGTAGAAGTAATTGGAGGAATCAAGGACCATCCATCTCTGTCTTATCTTTAATTCTTTAATTTGAATGGATTTGAGGACTTTAAAGGGAATGAGTCTGTATTAGGTGAAGAGAAATTAGGTGAAGAAGGGCCTAGATAAATCTAAAGCAGATTTTTTAGGGTGAGAGATTAAGCCTCTTCCTCTCTGGTTGTGCTGATTGTGGTCAACGTTATGTGGTGAGTGTCAGAGACTTCCTGAGGAAGGAGTTGCTGGCATGGAAACCAATGAACTATGTGGGAAATAGTGGGATCAGGGACTGAGATTGGCAACAGATTGAATTCAGTGAAAGTGTCAGGCTCTTGGTTGGCATAAGAAGTATTTGTCTTTCCTCAGTCATGCAGTGCTGGCCTTCAGAAGCTCTTTAAAGGCCCATTCCTTTTCAGTGGGTTCAACACTGAAGGACTGGTATAAGGATCAAAAATGTGTGATGTCATAGTTAATCAAACCTGTCACAATTAGCAGGGTGATGCTGAAAGAAGGGGGATTAATGACTTGCCAGCCCAAGTTCCTGAGTTACGGGGTCCTTCCCCCAATCTGCTCAGCAGCTGGCCTCTCATGGCAGGGATTCACATCCCACTGTTATCAACACCTCAGGAAAAAAGGTAGAGTCTTTGTACAAGAACTAGAAAAGCTTTATCAGCATTTTCTTAGTAAGAGATATGATCATGCATTCCTGAAAGAAATGCTAACATACTAAAAAGGGCAGGCCTATGGGTGAATTTTCTTCCTCTTTTTTTTTTTTTTTTTTTGGTCTGTTGCTGTAAACATACTTTCAAGATCTTTTGTGCTGAGTAAATGTTACGGATAACCACATGTGCGTTCCCAGCCATTCGCTGCTGCACTGCTGTAGTTTGACAAATGGGGAGAAGTGGCTTGTGTCATGGATATTGACAGTATCAATCACAGGGCTGTCATGAAATTAGGAAGGGCCATCATGAAGAGAAAGATCCATGAGTGTTTATGTTCATTTTGCTTCTCCGTATTTCATTATCAAGAAGTAGTTGGCTGGAATTGTTAAACTGCTTGAAAAAAAATAACACTGGAAATTATCTCTTTTAATTTCAGTATGACCAGAGAAAGTGACAGTAATGCTTTCTGCTGCAGATATTGATCAGAATGGACATTAGAGCTCATTAAAAGGAAGTGTTCAGTATGAAGAATGGAGTTTGGGGAAAAAAAAAAAAATGCCTAGAGGTAGTTCTCTTAATGGATTAATTCCCATAGACTTGCACCCACAGGCACTGCTTTTTTCATACTGCTGTATGCATAGTGCATACAGCTTTATTGCTGTGCAGAAAGCCCACAGCAAGGATGGGACAAGCCCTCTCTCGCCTGTAGCTTTACAAAAAGAAGGACACCATTTGAGAGAGCCATATGGGATGAGTAAGCTCTACAAATGAGTATTGAGCATAGGTAGGCAGTCGTGGGCTTCCAGCAATGACTGTTTAATGTAAAAATGGTGACTGCTGGATTCAATCCATGCATGTGTTGAATGTGACCTTACATATAATGGTATTTTATGCATCAGAGTGTAGCCCCAGTGTACTTTGCAATTTGTGTGTACTTGAAAATCTCCATGTGTGTGAGGCTGCGCATTGTGTATATCCATGTACACATGCGCAGTTACCTCTGTGAATATGATGAAGAAAAAGTGAAAATAAAGTCTAGGCAGCTAGCAAAATTGATTTAATCTCTGTTCTGCTAGTCAAGAGGCCTATTCAATTCTAGAATTTTAAATGCATAATTAAATTTGATCCATCTAAAGAAAAGAATTAATAAAACCTAGAAATTCCTGGGTCTGCCATGTTTTCATCCCTAAAATGCTTTCTTGTCTGTCACTGGCAACCGGTGAGATTCAAATGTGCTTAAATACATCTCATTTTTCCTGTTTACAAATGTTAGGATACCTAACAGGGAAACCCAAATTCTCCACCTCATTTAGTAAATACAGACAAAGCATTAACTCAGTGTTGTTCTTGTTTGTTTGCTTGTTTTACTTTTCTCAATGATACTCATTGCCATAGTATTTGTATGCCTCATGTATTCCATTGAATCCTCAAAACATGTCTGCACAGAAAGAGAATACTCTTATCAAAGATTCACAGGGAAGTAAAATGAATGTACTTCTAAATAATGTAGAACATCTATGCTAAACTTAGGGAAAAAAAGCTGCCTCATCTGAGAACTATCTTTTTGTCTTGTGTAAAAATCCGTTTTTCCTTTCCATAGAGTGAGTGAAAAGACAGTCTGACACTGAAACTGGCTCAGGTGGATTTTCAAAGCACAGTTACAGTTTTGACCCACCCCATCTGTTTTTTTCTTTTGTGTGTGTTGTATTTTTTAAGTTATCATGATTTCAAATCATCACTTAAATTCTTCACTGTTATATGTCCTGTTCTTTCTAATGAGCTTAGGGTCTTTGTTGTTCGCTAACCTAATATTAGCATGGTTCCTCCGTGGCCAAGTACAGGATACGTCACTTTTTCAAACTCAGATTTGTAGAGCTGTTCTGACTTTTGTCACTTTTAACAACTCTAGAAGGACATAAAATATTTTAAAAGGTATAATTCCAATGGTGGTACAGTGCAGCACAGGTCTGTAAGATGGCTCTGGAAAACCAAGGTATTGTTACAGTATATCATTATCTGGACATTTGTCATAGAACAGGTTTTCATAATAAGCTTCAAAGAAGGTGGAAGCCCAGATCTAAGCTTCAGGTTTTTCAGAAGTACTTCTATAACAGGAGCTTTATATTCTGTGCACTTTGACCAGTAATCTCCACACGACCATTAAGGTTGAAATAAAGCTGGTTTCTCTATCTGACAATATAAGGTGAAACTAAAAAGACTGAATTTTAAATCTTTTATTCTATTTTATGCCATTTAAATCCCTATTGCTTCCCTGAATTTCCCTTAATCTATCTGTTATAATGTACTGAAATTAGAGGTGGGGCATAATTATCTGTGAAACACCAAATCCCTTTCACTAGGTTTATTAAAGATAAAAGGATATCAAACCTGAAACAGGTTAAGGAGATCATGGAGAATGCTGGACCAGCAAACCACTTTTGTAGTTTGGATTCCAAATGAAATGTCATTAAAATAGCCTTTTTCACAGCATTACAACATGAAGCAGGACCGTGGTTGTTCCCAAAATGCAGGCTGAATGAAGAGTCTCTCTATTTATAATGTAGTTAACTCATACATTTCATGGGTACACAAGTTTTGAGATTCACCCAGCATGCCTCTAGGAACTTTAACTCCAGTTCTTGAATACCTCAGATCTCCAGACAGTCTGGGTAAGTAACAAACAGATAGTACTTTTCACTTAATTATCTTACATTTCTGTATTGAAATTGACACATATATAAAGCATTAAACAGGCAAGAAAATGAGATTTTTTTTTGCCTCACTTAATTTTTGTGACTCACTTAATTTTTGTAGAGATAACCAGAAAGATTTGTGCAATCTTTATGTAAAATTCATAGTCTTAGACTAAGTCTAAATGACTGTCTTTCCAGCAATTTCTTCTCCAGCCATTTTGGAGAAAACAACTGTAATGGGATAAAGTTCCTCATTTTTTCAGGAAAAGATATCTTCCTCTAGTTATTGTATAACTACAGTGAAATGACTCTGGGTCACCAACGAGTCATATTGCAGGTTCAAGCTCTCTCATTCTTCCCTTCCCTTCCCTTCCCTTCCCTTCCCTTCCCTTCCCTTC